>JAJONR010006032.1:0-57372 GCA_029582245.1 Solanum etuberosum | reverse complement strand
CCCCCCCCCCCCCCCCCCCCCCCCGAGAAGCTGCGTTACTGTTGATTGTTAAAATTTTCAGAAGGAACTAAGATGGCAATGCTCAATATATCAACTTTAAGAACAAGGGTTATGCATGAATCCATCTATTATCATCCTCACATGAAATACTAGGAAGGGAAATAGCTGCTAAAGTTCTTCGACTTCTGTTTTATAGTTAAGTGTTAATCAATGCACACAATTTGTAGTGTTGAGTTTTGCAAATAGATGACAAGTACGTTAGTTTGATAGGTTTCTATTTCCTGATATAGTGGACTATAAATTTTGCATGGTAATTTTCGGTTTTGCATGCATTCGTAAAACAATGATATCAATCCTATTGCTATTTATATAGTTCACTTGAAGCATTTGATGCTTGTAATTCCCAATTCCAAAATTGCTCATCAGGAAATTATGACGACAGCGAGAGTTCTAGAGAGTGAGTCTTTGTGAAAATGATATAAGGACACTTTTCCATCATTGTGTTGTCTTTCTAGCTAAGTAAATTACTCTAGAGTTAAATTGTATAGACAGGAACTAACAATGTAAAACGGTGCAATATTCAGCAATATGTGCTAATATATCCGAGTCCGGAGCCAAAAGGGCAAAAATATTTGCCAAAAATTCCAAAAGGGCAACAAAATTGATTTTAGAACCAAAAGGGCAACATTTTAACGCCCAAATTAACACCGTCCAAATCAGGTTGAAATTAGCAAGGCTCAAAACTCTATGCACCTTGTAAGGCGCACCACAGTCAGCGTCTTGTAATACGCACGGCGGCTGTGCCTTACAAGGCGCATGAATTTTGAGCCTTCTCCCTTAAATTTAAAAAGAAAAACTTTTTTTCACTTGGATCCTTCTCCCATGCATGATTCATGGGTGGCTTGTAGGGTTGTACGTCAATGCTGTAACAATGTGAAAAAATATATAAGTACGTATGTACATCCTTAACTAGCATATGTAGTACTACCACTAGTACTAGTGTATTACTACTGCTAATTTCAATGTGCGAGAACATATTTAATTAATTGGGAATAAAGTTCAATAATAATGGAGTGATAATAAGGTCTGTTTGGACATGATTTCAAATCATAAATTTGAGCAAAATATAGTTCATAAATAAGGTATCAGAATATCCAAATACGTTTTATTAATAAATTGAGTATTTCAATGTTATTTTTATTAGTAAATGCTATTAATAAGCCACCCATGAATCATGCATGGGAGAAGGCTCCAAGTGAAAAAAAGTTTTTTATTTTTAAAATTTAAGGGAGAAGGCTCAAAATTCATGCGCCTTGTAAGGCGCAGCCGCCGTGCCTCTTACAAGATGCTGACAGCGGTGCGCCTTACAAGGCGCATAGAATTTTGAGCCTTGCTGATTTCAACCTGATTAGGACGGCGTTAATTTGGGCATTAAAATGTTGCCCTTTGGAATTTTTGGCAATTTTTTTTGCCCTTTTGGCTCCGGACTCTAATATATCCTTTTGTATGTCTGTAGCTATGACATGAAATTGGTACACTGATACAAACACCCCCACCCTTTCCCACTTCTGGAGCAGAAGAAACTATGTCGTTGGTAATCAATCAGTTTCAAGATAACATAGTAGACTCAGTTACAGGTTTATCCTCTTAATTTAAAACTAACAAGTTATCTCACATCTTAAGTATTAGCAGAATCATTTATACTACCTAAATAGCTTGGACGAACTATATACCATAACTCAAGGATGCCTTGATATTCCACCATTATCTATATTGACAAATTCTCTTTCTTGATCACTAAAGGCTAAGAGGAAACCTTGGTTTGAATAAACTAGGCTAGTTGATACAGCTGAGATTGTGTATTGAAACCACATCGAAGTGTGACGATGCAAAATAGCTAGAGAATTTCATATTTTATTAAACTAATAGGAAATAATTAGAGAAAAGGGTCACATGTGAAGCTAGACCAAAATAATTTGTGTATCCGTGATCTTTCCATGCTACTTCGTATTTATCATTCACCAAAATGTTGATGCTAATTTGAGTTTTTTTTTTCTCTTAACATGTTAGTGTCAACTTGTCCTATTATTGCCTCAGCTTGTGTTCATAAAAATGTATTTTCCAAAAGTACCTCATTTTACTAAGTAATTGGAATAACTTGTTTACATTTTGTAAAGTGTTGCATATTAGACGGTTGCATTTTTTTCTTTGGACGATGTTTCTTGTTTTATCTTGCAATATATCTTCACCTATGCTTTGGAGTTCAGTTGTACTGCTTTATATCCTTTAGAGTCTAGTTTTAACATTTTGTTTTCTCACATTTGATTCAGGACAATACAGTTGAATGCTTTAGAAGAGCCTACAGAATTTTTAGTGTGGATACAGAACCCGTAAGTTCCGATATTTTTGTTAATCAATTGCAAGGGTCTGTTTGAGAAGATTAATGGCATTTTGGTTCTCTGCAGTCAAGGATTTGGGATTTATCTGGGCAGACGGCGTTGTTTTTTCAAATGAAAATAATAATATGATCAAGGACTCTCAGAAGCAGTCAGAGCAAGATGTATGTAGTTCCAACTCTGTCATAATCATGACTACCAATTAAAAGTCCACCAATGCTTCTGCAGCATCTGCCATTATTTTTCTGTCTTGCATTAGAAAATAATTTGGTTAAACTTTTTTCTGGTTGTTTTCTAATTAAGTTCTTTTAGCAGATTCTTCTATTTCTTTAACTAGTGTTTGCTTCATAGAAAGGGTTACAGTGACTAAGTTGATGAATATGCTCACTTAAAACTCCATCTAGGATTGAAGTGACGAAAGGAGTTTTCTCCAGCATACTGGGAGATCATTTGGTTTTCTACATTAGTGTTTGCTTTTTCTTGGGCATGGATTAATGCTTAGCCCATTAAATCAGTTTTATCCGAATCTCCTTTGTACTCTTTCGTCTAAGGATGCCTAACCGCCACACCGAACATCCTTTAGGGGTTGTACTGGAGTTATTCATCCAATAGAAGTAGATGTGCTCTTTCATTGCAGTTTGAATCATGTACCCTTTAAGAAGATTTAGCTCTCCTATTTTACCGTGGGACAAGAGAAACACACAAAATGAGACTGTTTATTAACAATCTGCTTTACAACCATTTGGTTTGGCAAACTAATGAGTGAATTAGTTTATGCTACTTTTAGCTGGATATATGATTACAAAAATATGGAATATTTGGTAGTTGTTTCTTCCATTCGTGGAAGTTATTACCAGTTTGTTTCATCATCATTGATTAGTTTTGTGTTTCCTTTGATTGTGTACCTGTGAAACAAATGAGAAGGATGCCAAAGTTTTTGCTGTTTTATTTTCTTTGTTTTCCTTGTATGTTACCCATTACCTAAGCATTCGTAGTAATCCATTATCATTCAAGTCATTAGTTGGTTATTGGTCATCTTACAGTCTTATTAGTGACTCTAGAATTATGTGTTTAATGCGGTCAATAAGCAAGGAATGATTTGGACAGACTTCTTATTTTGTCCTCTTAATTTTTTGCTTTGCAGCTGCTCTTGGAGTTGCAGGTTTACGGGTTATCAGATTCTGTTAAAAATAAAGCAAAAAAGGATGAGATGTCAGTGCCATACCTTAATGGTTCTTCCCTTCTGATGAATGGTTCTGGCAGTGGTATAACCTCTAATCTCACTAGGAGCAGTTCCTCATCCTTTTCTGGAGGTTCATGTGAAGCTGGTACCTTGGGTTTGACTGGATTGCAAAATCTAGGGAACACCTGTTTCATGAACAGTGCTCTCCAGTGCCTTGCACATACGCCAAAGCTCGTTGATTACTTTCTCGGGGACTACAAGAGAGAAATAAATCATGACAACCCATTGGGAATGAAAGTAAGCAATGTTGAGTATTTCAAGATCATTGCAAGTTGCTTAGATGTTTTCTTCAGTTCTCTCTGAATAATTCAATGTTAACATCCCTTAACCTTTTATACTTTATGTTTGGTTGGGTCAAAAGAGAAATTGAATCGATTACTCCAAGGTGAAGAATTCATTATTTTCCTCCAACTGTGTTTGGTTATCTTGGAGAAAAGTAAAAAAAAAGAAACATATCCATTCCATTCAATTTCGTAGATGTTAAGAAATTTTGGCTTGAATGATATTCAATCTCTCCACTTTTTGTTATTACCAAACACGGGAAAATAAACTTACCTCTTTTACTTTTCCTCCTCCTTCCCACCTCAATTTCCCCCAATTAAATATTGTGTTCTATTCTGTCTCCTTACACATTGTTTTGCCTAAGTTTCTCTCTTTCAATTGTTTCAGGGAGAAATTGCCTCTGGTTTTGGTGACCTTCTGAAGAAATTATGGGCTCCTGGAGCTAGTCCTGTGGCACCTAGAACATTCAAAGTAAAGCTCTCACGTTTTGCTCCTCAATTCAGTGGCTTCAATCAGCATGATTCTCAGGTCCAATTTCAGTCCTTCCTGTTGGATTTAGTTTCCAAGTTCAAGTCATTTATTCATGCTTGCTTTTCGTGCCCTCTCATTTTGTGGGCATCTTTTGACATCTAATTCTCCTTATGTATCTGCAGGAGGTCTTAGCTTTTCTATTGGATGGACTCCACGAAGATTTGAACCGCGTCAAGGATAAACCTTATGTTGAAGCTAAGGATGGAGATGATCGTCCAGATGAAGAAATCGCTGATGAATACTGGAACTATCATCTGGCTCGTAATGATTCCATCATAGTAGACGTGTGCCAAGTGAGTAGCTGACGATGGTTTCTCATATCGCACTAGAAGTAGGAAACATTTTATCTCACTAGCATCCAAAATTATCTTGTCTCTCACTGCCAAAAGTTGGAAATCGTTGATTTCATTTCAACATTAACTTGAAAAGCAAGAAGAGTGAAGTGGTATAATGTTTTACTATATCCGGAACTATACTGAATGATATCCCAACTGTTTGGGAAAGTTTAACCAGTATTCCTAAAGCTTGCTTCAAATGCCTTAAATACTGTCTAGATTCTCTGCATTATTTATCTTCTCCAAAAGAAATTGACACAATTTATCTTGAGATTTAAACATATCATACTTTTAGTGAATTCTTATACTATTTGTTGATGCAAAAAATTGGGTCAGATCTTCTTAAAAGGAAAATTTTCTATAATGTAATCCTGAACCAAGAGATGAATTTTGGATTCAGGTTTATATCAAAACAAATTAGTTTTATATGTGTTGCTTCCTTTTCTCTAAATGGTCTCTGCATTTTCCTTTAAATGTCTTTGTGGGTATTCTTTTACAAGTTTAATTATATGAAAACTTGAACCTACCTTATCCGGGAAACCCATGAAAATTTGAACCTACCTTATCCGGAAAACCCATGAAAATTTGAACCTACCTTATCCGGAAAACCCATGAAAATTTGAACCTTGTGAAGTGTGTTGACATTTATGCAGTCTATAGGCATTATGTGCTTGGAAGGTCTTGGTCTATTTATTCATTATGTTCTAGGATGGCATATAATCTCTAGACTCATCTTAGACCAATCAGCTGTGAGATAAAGCTTTGCACTTCTAAGATAATTTTCAACTACAACACATTGAGGACAGCTTGTCGTCTTCTGATTATTTAGGTTTTTTTTTAATTATTATTTTGTATAATAAAGTTGACTCTAGCACCCAAGTGTGTGGTCTAGTGGTCAATAAAGTGAGTTGCAACTTGCGAACCATGAGGTATCATGTTTAAATCCCGGCAGAGGAAAAAACACAAGGTGATTTCTTGGATAGTGTTACCCAGTACCTGTGTTGGTGGCAGGTAGTAGGTATCTCGTGGCATTAGTCGAGGTGCTCGCATGCTAGCCTGGAGTTAATGTTTTCCAGCAGGTCATGATTTGCCTATTACCCTTAGGAGCATTTAGACGTCTACTTAATCTGAATCTTTTTCCTGTGCATTTATACAATTTTCATGTAGTCTTATTTCTCGGAGCTTATTCAATTGTTGCAGGGTCAATATCGCTCCACATTGGTCTGTCCTGTTTGCAAAAAGGTCTCCATCACATTTGATCCATTCATGTATTTGTCACTGCCTCTGCCATCTACATCTATGAGGTCGATGACTCTCACAGTTATAAAAAGTGGCAGTGATCTTCAGATATCGACATTTACAATCACTGTTCCCAAGGATGGAAAGCTTGAAGATCTAATTCGTGCTTTGAGCACTGCATGCTCTTTGGAGTCTGATGAGACCCTTTTGGTGGCTGAGGTCAGTGCACAGTTTCCAGTAAGAAGAGAAATGGTCTCTATGTATTTCGAGTTGTTGCTTGGTTCCTGTTTTCTAAATAAAACTTATTTCCAGCTCTTATAGACGGTGTGTCTGATAGTCAAGTAGTTTCCTTCTTTTCCCCGTATTTCCAAAATAAAATTCTATTTCTAGCTCTTACACCATTTACTGGTCACAGATATACAACAACCGCATTATACGTTATCTTGAGGAGCCAGCCGATTCATTGTCTTTAATAAGAGATGGTGACCGACTTGTTGCTTATCGGTTGCACAAGGGTACTGAAGAAGCCCCCTTGGTTATGTTTACACATCAACAGATTGATGAGTATGTCCTGACTTTACTCATAATTTGGGCATTTATCTTTTTTCCTTTGAAGTTCCATCAAACATTTAATAGTCATTTTACGGACGTGTCATACATGCACAGCTATGTTTCATAAGTTGGAAAAAAAAGCCCTCCGACCTTGGTGCAGGGTTTGGTTGTGGGTGTACTTTATGATTTCAATTGCTTAAAAGAATTGACAAAATGTTTAGTAAAAAGATTTATGTGTCAACATTATTCTCACAACCAATCCTTTGAAGAAGGGCAAATATGGAAACTATGAGGTTAAAGAATTACTTACCAAAATATCAAATTTACCTTAATTTTAGAGCAAGTGATGTATGATTCATTGTATTTCTAAATGTTCAGTTTTAAGCTTATGAGATTACAACTAGTCTTTTGTTAGGAAGGAGCATTCACTTTTGACTGTCTTCTGTGAGAAAAAAAATAGAAGTAGAAAGCACTATGCCACTATCTAAAGATCATAATGAAGCTTATTTTGTTTCTGGTGGTTGCCCCTCTCAGCTGCTAGGAATTCATCTTTGCTCAAATTTTGACTACTTTATCTACTTATCAAAAATTGAAATAAAAAAGATCCACTGAACAGTCTAACAAACAACTTTATCATAACTTCGGAAAGCATTGAAAGTGTTGGTATGATCTATCTTATTGGGATCACTATTGTGCTTGTAAGCATCACTAAGGAGTGTAGGTAAAATAGCTGTTACTCTTTTGATTCAATATTAAAATTTTCTATAATATCATACAAACAATTTCAACTGTTTCAGTTAGTCTCAATATTGGTGTTCCTATGGCCAAGAACTACAATGTTGTTATTCAAATATCCTTTTACTTTAAGCCAGCTCATGAAATTAAGATATTTCTTTTTTTGGTGATGAAGAACTCCTTCTAGGGCCACCCTTAGGACCAACCACAACCCTTGAACTCGGGGATAATGGTCCCCTCTTCCTACCATTCTCACTTATATACCAAGCTTAGTTCGTATAGAACAGGATTCAAACTTGTGACATAAGCCACAAGTCTCTCAATCTTTACCACTTGAACTAAGGCCCGGGGTGTTAAGATTAGGATATTTATGAATTGCCTTTTGCAAAAAAGTTTTCTCAATCTATTAGTTTACTATGGAGAGTGGGTGATTGATCATGGTAACTTGAACTCAAGATAGTTGAAAGAGTAGGTTGTTAGTTGCCATATATACTTGTACAGTAACATACATAGTGTGGTCCCACAAGTGGGGTCTTGGGAGGGTGGGGTGTACGCAGACCTTACCCCTTCCTTTATGGGGTAGAGAGAATGTTTTTGATAGTTGCCATATACTTGCATCTTGTATAAAGTAAAAGTGAGGTGTATATCTAGTAGTATTGAACATTCTGAGTCTCAACTCGCCTCACCTTAATGCTTTACAAATCATCGCTGTATATGATTCTTGGAGCAACATGTAGTTGAAATGATGTGTGTTATCCTTCTAGATTATGTGTACAATGATGAAGATGCAAAAAGGAAACTACTGCTTTTTTCATGCATCTTAACTACTAGAGTTGTTCATGCTGTGGAATTTCCTGCTTTTTTTTGCTGTTTTAATTTTTGATCTGTTAGGCTGGAAAGATCTCGTAGCATTCCACGACTCATTAAATAAGATGGCTGATATTTCCTTTGGAAAAAAATTCTTTTCCTTGCTTCCTTTTCCCATTCTAGCAATCTAATAAAGACTGCATGTGCAGGCATTATATATACGGGAAGCTGACTTCAAATTGGAAGGCATTTGGTATTCCACTTGCCGCACATGGTAGAGTTCTTAAAGGATCTGACGTCTGTAGTCTTTATCTGCAGTTACTTGTACCATTCTTAGTCCAAAATAGAGCCCAGATGGATGAGCATAACTTTGATAGAAGTTCTACTGAAGTATGTACAGAAACGGAACCTGATGACAAAAGAGTAAATGGGTTTCCAGTGAGCATTGCTGAGGAAAATGCTGCCGAACATTTAGATATGGAATTTCATTTTTATCTATCAGATGATAAGGCAATCGCTAAAGGCGCTGAGATTGTAATGAATGAGCCATTACAGTCCACAGATATCCCTGGACGGTTAAATGTACTTGTAAATTGGTCACCTAAAATGGTTGAAAACTACAATATAAGCCTTTTCAGCTCACTGCCAGAAGTTTTCAAATCTGGGTTTTTTGGCAAAAGACCTCAAGATTCCGTCTCACTGTATAAATGTCTTGAGGCATTTCTGAAGGAAGAGCCTCTAGGGCCAGAAGATATGTGGTAAGTATGCTGCTCCTTCACTTCTGTGATTGTACGCCATCTGTACACAAGTTTTGTATTTATACATTATAACATATGAATGTTCATAGATTTCTTGAAATGGTTCTCTTTTTGCTTCTTTTTTGGTTTGTGCTAACAATCATAAATCCTCAACATTTGTAATTACATAACTGTATTCTCCCTATGATACAAAATTTTATTTCAATTAGGTCAATTTTCTTCACCACACCTTGATTGCTTATCGTGCTTAAACTGTTCTTATTAGCCTCAACCAAATTGGACCTTGACTTTGTAACATGGCATGAGCAGTATCCTTCAAACCTCTAGTTCAGTTATATGTTAAAGAAATGATGACATTGGCTGATGCTGTCACGTAACACCTCTATTGACTTTCTGCACATTGTGCTTCAAGCGTAGCTCTTTGTTTCTTGTATATTCAAATCAACTATATACAGTTTTTAGATAATGACATTCAGTTATTTACCAGGGCCACTTCTGGCAATGAAAGTCATATTCATCTGGTGAAAAGACTTCTTTCATGCAAAAATTCTAATATTCTATTTTATCATCTAATCATTTTTTTATGCCATTCACTTTGGAAGGATGAATATGATCTGCCTAACTTTTTTTTTCGTATCCAACATTAGGTTCTGCCCTGGATGTAAGGAGCATCGCCAAGCCACTAAGAAGTTGGATCTTTGGAGACTGCCGGAAATTCTGGTCATCCACCTGAAGAGGTTCTCATACAGCCGGTTTATAAAGAACAAGTTGGAGACATATGTTGACTTCCCCACTCATGATCTCGATTTATCCTCATATATGGCCTACAAGGATGGAAAATCTTCCTATCGGTATATGCTTTATGCAATTAGCAACCATTATGGAAGCATGGGAGGGGGTCACTATACTGCGTTTGTTCATGTAAGTGGTGCTGCTACTTTGAATACCTTGCTTCTTTTGCTTTCTTTTGATTCTGTTCCAATGTAAAATAGGAATTTTTAAACCTGATAAAATTGGAATACTAATGATCAGTATAGATGTATGCATTATCTTTGTACAATTTCTTAATAAAACTTTTAACTCGCAATATCTTACGATTAAAATAAACCTCAGCTTATCCAAAAAAAAAAAAAGACTAGTACTTGGGGAGAGGAGTGGGTGGGGGGTCAGGCTCACTCTTAGGGCAAATTTAGAAATATCATGTTTCGTAGGAGTGTTCAGTTTATGTATTTGCATGTGTCTCCATTGTATATTGAACTTTAAACTTTAGTCATGCATCTTCATTCTGTTGTTATCATCTGCATCATGAAGATTATGCAAGAAAGAACTTTCCAGTTTTCCCATTTTAATTCAAATATTCTAACCTGTGTTTTTTTTATTAATAATGTAGCAAGGTGCTGATCGGTGGTATGACTTCGATGACAGCCATGTGTCTCCCATCAGCAAGGACAAGATCAAAACCTCAGCAGCGTATGTTCTGTTTTATAGACGAGTTGAAGAAACCTAACGTTAGATGATAGTTCCTAAACATCAAGGCTTGATTTATCTTTTCGCAAAGCCTTACAGGAATGGGTTTGGTTTCAACATTCTTTGACCTTTGGCATCATCTAGTTTAGTTGTAGTTTTGGGTCAAAAGGAATCTAGTGAAGTGGTAACAATGGTTATGTAGCAGTGTAGCAAAGAGGGAGAGAAATTTAAGTTTATATTTCCATAGCCGTTTTAAATAGAAGATACTTTTCCTTAATTATCGCAACAGATCAGAAAGTAGTTTGGAACAGATTGTTTATGCACAGGGGAGGAAGCAAAGAAAGGTAAGGTCTTTTATGACATGAAGTTAATTGAATATGTCATTAGATAGGAAATTACATTTTACAATTTTGGTGATAATTCTCATTGTGCATTATACTTTGGTTCTAGCTTCCATTTTCACCTTTAATATAGGCACATCACTATAGAGTTTCTCAGGAGACCGAGGCTGAGTCTGCCAGTGAAACCCAAACCTTGTTATGAGATTAATGTGATCATTTTAGTCATAAGAGATATCGGGTTTGAGCTCTAACGAGGGAGGGAGTACATTACATGTATATATACCAATATATATGTATGTCTATATTATTGTATACCAATGTGAAAGAGATTGAACATAAGCTAGATTGGTGGATCTTGTTGAATCTCTCATTAAACCTAAATTTGTTTTCAATATCTGGTGGGTCTATACTATAATAGGAAACCCCAAAAAGTACCACATCCTTAGTTTTCTTGACTGTCCTTTAAATATTTTGGACTGGACCACCTTTCTTTATATAGGGTAACATGCATGTGGGTCCCTCCCCTCCCCTCCCCTCCCCACCCCACACACCCTCATTTTTTCAGGGTATGAGGTGATAGTAGTATCATAGATGAGTAGCTACTTCAAACCCAAACAAAAAGCTTGAAGATCTCTTTTTTCGAGTTTAACCATCTACTATTCGAAATTTTTATAGCCTTACTAAGAAACCTCTATCGAGTACATAACATGTACACTTGTCAGTATACGTGCATTTATATATATTTTTTCAAAAATTAGAATCAAACCCAACTCCATTTTTATTCTCTAAGTTCATCTTTTAGGGATAGTATATATATGGTAAACAATTGAAGTGGAATTATTAAGTCTCTGATCGATCGATCGATTATGTTTTCTCTTAGATTATTAATATTTGTATTACAATCACTGCATAACTTTGTTTCTTAATTAACCATCACTCCCTACTACTTAAGTTTATTAATTTCACTCCCATTTGAAGGTTAAAAAAAATGTATGAAGTGCTAGAACGAAAATGAAATTGCATATATATAAATTCCAACCCAAGCTAGAGTGGAAGCAAAAGGAATCACTTTAACGCTTAAATACTACTGAGTCCGGCGTCACATTTTGTAGCGCAATGCATCAGACGGATTGTTGGCCACCTTTGTGGCGAACCCCAAGTAATCACGTTGAAATAAAATAACTGGAGAATTTCTAAATGAATATCAAAGCAAGTATACCTCAGAAACCTACCAATCTTTTTACACACTGCGTAGCCCCCTCATTAAATTCCAAAATACCAACTAACATGATTTGACGTTACAGATTCTGCAGCTTAAAGCCCATACCTTTTTTTTTTTAAAACGTCTAATATATTCCTCAACTAAAAAAAGTATATAGATGAATAAACTTTTAACGGAAGACATCAATAAATCTTTTTCTTAAAAAATATATGATATTAAAGAGAAAAAACTCCCGACTAGAATTTGCTCTTTTATTTTCACCACTCATAAGTCACAACCAATATCTTTTTGAGAGATTTGATTCACTAGCTCAATTTATTTTTGATTTTTATGTCTTTTATAATGAAAAGGTTGATTTTATAATGAGAAAATAGTACAAACAAATCGAAACAGGAAAATAGTGACACAAAAAAAATTTGCAACTTAAAAGATGTTCAAATTATTGAGTTGCACACATGATAAAGAAAGGCCAAAAAGAAATAATTAAAGGTGAGTTGAGGGTTCCATGATTGTGTCTACTCTTGTCAAAAGTCATTGACACTTTATAGTACGTGGTCTTTTCATTTCTTGAATGCTTAAAGCACATAAATCTTGGTAGCTAGCTAGGTTATACAGTATAATAATAATAATGATACTAATGAAAATAAAGCTAGGGTTATAATTTATATATATTTCTGCAGCCGTGACTTGAGAGTATGTCTATTGCGTTAAAAAATATTTTATTTGGTCTACTCTATTCTTTGGCTCAGAAATATTATTTTTGAAATAGGAGATTCTCCGCCGTTTTATATCATTAAGTAAGGTCAAAGAAGAGTAGAGTGTACGTATATCTTATCACTATCTCGAGGAGTTAGAGAAGCTATTTCCAAAAGACTCTCAGCTCAAGAGCATCAAATCCAATTAGGAAGAAGAAGAAGAAAAAAACACAAAGAAATCATAAGCGTTAATAAGAAAAACAATATTAAATCTACGAATTAAAGAAACAATAACAATAGTAAAATAATGTGATACTATATATTATAACAATAGGATATATATTACGTTAAACTCCATTAATGAATTAGTGATCCTTGGAATAGAGAAAGAAATAAAGACGTAATGAGATATTCCATAAATGGTGTAAATTTATTTTGGAGACGTATATCCTAAATTAGTTATAGTAACTGAATTTTGAATATGGTATTTATTGATACCTTAAATGGTAAGTAATGGCATGCATGACTTTTGCTGAGACAAAACCAAACTGGTTTAAAGCTGGTGCAAGCAGAGGCGGAGCTAGGCGGAGTTCATGGGTTTGGACGAATTCAGTAGTTTTTTGTGAAAATTAATAAAAAATTAATTAAATATATATGTATATTAATTTGTGAAAAATTGATTGTCAGTTCTAAAGGAAATTTAGAACTTCCTTTAGAACCCCCAAACTCTTTATCCTAGCCCTGCCTCTGGGTGCAAGGCCATACAAGTTTTATAATAGTTTAGCAGAGCCATCAAATTCGGTGTTTATTTGGTCCCTCCCTTTATTTCTCTTATCAAATTTCGAATCTGATTTGACTCTGACTCATGAATAACATGAACTGTTACTATCAACACCCTCTCTCTCTTTTCTTTTTTGGGGGTCCGGTATCCACATTGGAGCCCGATTAAATTTGGATTCACATCGAAAAGTCTCACTGAGGGGTAACATGAGATCTCTTGGTTAAGGATGAAGAAATATTTACCACTTCACCACGACCCTTCTTAGTACCCTCTCTCTTTTCATGTGTGTGTGAGAGAGTCTATATTCATGGGTATACATTTAGCGTCTGATCAGGTGATTGAAATTTATTTATAGTTCAAGCTTTAAAATTAAAAAAATAATATTTTTCCCATAGTAGGCCAGTTAGGGTTGTTCGTGGTTTGAATTTGAGGTAAAATCAAAATCAAATCATTTAGTTATTAAAATCAAACCAAATTTGATTTGTATCTATTGAGTTTGGTGGTTGTTGGTTTGGTTCGGTGTCAGGAAATATAATGCTATTTTTTTATTTTTTATTTCATTATAATTAGAGGAAAAAATTTCATCATTTTCCAACTTGTAATCTTTCATTAACTTTTTACTGTGGTGGATATAATTTTCTTGAATTATAGAGGAATTTTCTTAATATATGTAAGCTTTAATCAAGTGAATAAAAATGATAAGAAACATATAAATCTGATAGTTGTTTCTTTTTATAAATAAATGAATTTAAGGGGTAAAGCTCATTAGCCTATTAAGATAAATGATTTTTTTATTAAAAAGTATACAAGCTTTATAAATTTATATATATATATATATATATATATATATATATATATATATATGAAATTTGTGGATATAATTTATCTATTTGGTTCAATTTTTTATTCAGTTTGTTTTTAATAAAACCAAACTAAAGCAAATCAAAACTAAACAAATATCAATTTATTTAATTCTCAATTTGAATCGATTTTTAACCAATTTATGAACACCTAGTTGGCCAATATTCAATATCGTCGAATTACTCGAACCTTTGGCGTTTGAATACCATATGACTGAAAAGTCCCCCAAAAAATTTGA
This sequence comes from Solanum etuberosum, assembly GCA_029582245.1. NCBI lineage: Eukaryota > Viridiplantae > Streptophyta > Magnoliopsida > Solanales > Solanaceae > Solanum > Solanum etuberosum. The sequence continues at coordinate 42,889 of JAJONR010006032.1, read as the reverse complement.
AGCCAGCCTTGATATACTGACCATGTTAAGAGTAAATACTCAGAATCAAGTTATTTATAAGATAATTATTAATAAATCTCTACGATAAATATTAATATTGAGTAATTGAAAACTAACATGTATCACATCACGTCCTAGTTCAATTAACATTCCTAATTTAGATAGGGGTTGATCAAAAACCTTTTTATTAAAAAATTTATAAGTACCATGTAAATTAATAAGCATGTTGAATATAGAAAATCACACAATTTAGGATTAGGACATAGAATCCTAACATTAAGTTTGATATAGTTTATGATTAGAATATAATGTTGAATTTTAATACAATATTACAATATATATGAAGTTGTAAGGTTATATTAGAACCATCAATGTGCATGAATTAGCAGAGAAAAATACTCCGATATAAAGTTATATTTTATCATTCAAATACTTTCCTCCGTACCAAACACACAAGTGCAGTAACACAAACAAACGAAAATAATAGTAATAATAATAAACAAGCGTATATTATTGGAGTAAACATAGTTAATAGTTACAACTTATAATAGGAATAAAAAAACAAGGAATCCAAGGCCCTAAAAGGGATGATGCTGAAAGAGCTAAAAAACAGTTTATTAGTTTGGAGAGATTAATATAATATATCTCACCTATATAATATTCTATATATATTATATATTATTTTTTCTGATCATAATATAACTAGATCATATTATTTATTATTTAATTAATAGAGACCAATGGTTTTCTGAGGACCCTCTCCTGCAACAGCATGATCCAATTTATTGGTTTGTTTGTTGCCATCCAGCTTGAGTCCAAAGTGGATATGAGGGAAATGTGCCCACTGCAAAAACATACAGTAAAATATCAAAAAGGTAATTAAATTTTTCACATAAATATAAAGTTCTTTAGTCACACTATTCTATTTAGTGCCTCTTCTGTTTATTTGCCCCTACCATACATTTCTCCTATGGAAAGTCTAATCTAATAAAATCCACATAGGAGGTCTAAAATTACTAGTCGGACTAAAATTGAGAAAAATAACTTCTCTAGTGGTATTTCATACTGACTGTGTCATCTTCCACCTCTAACACACCCGACCCCTACCCTCTATCTTCTATAATGTTTATCTGAATTATATACATATAGTTTTAGTTTATGTTAATATTTTTTGCTTATGCATAGAACCCCAAGAAAATAAGTAAGAAACCTATTTATTTTCCGTTGTATCGAACACACCCTACATCCCACCCTTCATGTATTTACTTATTGAATACTAATATACAGTTTTGATATATTTCATTTTTCATTTCCTTCTAATTTCTTCATATATGGTAAAGTCCACATAGCAAAAGTTATTTTGAGCTGAAATAATTATTTTCAATTCTCATGTAGCATGAAAATCTCTAAAAAAATAATTTAATGTATGGTATATATAGCTTACATTTTTGGCAGCAGTGCTAAAAGCTTCTCTGTGGCTAATATCAGGATTGCTTGCTTTTATCCTTTGGATCTCCTCCCTACACATTGAATTAATTCACAACATCATAGATATCTATTTAATTCACACATTTCTTATTTTATATGCTACTTAAAATTATTATTTTTACTTACTTGATAAATCTATTGTAGGCAGAAGGTACACGTTGTCTTTTCTCCGGTGCTGCAAAGTTTTCAACAAACATTGGAACATATAATTATAACATTTTGAAGGTCGAAAACGTTGTAGGAAGGCAAGGAGGAGCACATAGGAATATCGAGCCACTAGCTAGTGGCTGAGAGGAAGCGAGCAACACTTTTCTTTAATGAATTAGATGGAACTTAAAGAAACAAACCCCTATTAGAGAAAAGTCATTCTGCGTTAGCTAGCTAACTTTTTTCAGCTAAATGTGCTATTCCAATATATATAATAAATTATGAATTCGCCTTTAGAGAGTTAGATGATGTTTGTAAGGCAAGTTATGATAACATTTGTTTGTTATTTCCACCGACATAATTTTACTGTGTGAAAACCATGATATTTTATGCACTATAAGGTATGGGTTAATTTAGGTAAAACAAGGTTACAATTGATGATATATATATTTGTCATGTGCCAAAATATACATTTGTCCCTAATTGGTCGTGTAGTTTTTTTTAAAATAATTTATTATGTTTTGGACCATTTAACTTACTGTCTCGATCAAGATTTTGGATTGGTGATTGGATGGTCAGATTTTGATTTTTGTCTAAGTGTTAGTGCCCAAGAGTTTAGAGATGTTTTAACCAACATAAGTACTCATATTCTTCTTACTAACATGGATTGCGCTAGATAATTGCGATCCATCCATTTTTAACTAGAGATCTCAGATTAATTCAAAAACCTAATTTAAGCTCACATCAAAATGTATTTATCAAGTGTTGAAATACATATTTTTCTTGGTTCAGACACATATAAACATTTCAGGAGAAATCGAACTCATAACCTAAAACATATTTTTAGACCCCTCTGTCACTAGAGGGGAAGCTATTCTTGTATTAAATGAGATTCAATATCTAATACATACGCATAAAATAAAATTAAAAAATCTATTCACATTGTATAGTTTTCTCAATGTTTAGCTCTAAATCTTTTTTTGATTTAACCATTTGGCACCTGAAATTAATTAAGAGCAGATCTAAAGGGAAACTGATTACTTAGCTAGCTTTAAGAAGAGATTATTTCATTTCAACTTGATATAAGTAGCAACTTTCTAGTTGCCTTCCAAAAGAGAGGCAAGGAGAATTGAATCCCCTTAGTTGAAAATTGTATTATGTCAAATAAGATAATTCCCTTGATACAAGCGAAGATTCTAGTATAATGGCAAAGGTGGTTCAAAAGTTAATTTACTTTTTGGTCATAGTTTCAAATCCTAGGTGTGAGTGTGACACACTAGTATTTTTTTTGGAAACATTTTTTATGAATTTCTTGCTCCGTCACTATCCGAAAACCACCAAATTGACTAATCTAGAGACTAGAGTCATGCCTATACTTTTTATTCCAAGAAAGGACCTAAGAGAAAAAGGGTGCAGCAAGGAATTCAGAAGTACTTAACCTATGTTTCAAGATACTGGTATTACATATAAGTTGGGTACAAGTGTAATGTCACAATCAACTGATAGATTGTACACAATTGGACCCAGCTAATAATGAGATGATACACAATTGCTCTTCTTTGGTTGAAGAGGTTCAAAATCACTAGTATCAAAGAACTCAATTCATTTTCAAACAATTCAAGCTAGTAGTTAGGTAATAAATTAAAAAGAATCAGACACGCACATGACATAGGTATGTATGTTCTTTTAATTTTTTTTTAAAAAGAGCGCGAAAACAAAATTAATATCTCATAGTGAACAAGTAATTAGAGAGCGAGAGAGTGCTTACGGCGAATAGGAGGGGATCTACTTTGATCATGATCAGTAGGAATGGGAGAAAATCTGTGAAATGAATTTGTAGAAGAGGATGATGACCCATAACCTCTACTCATCCCATCTTCAATACTTGACTCATTTTGTCTCTGCTAATTCAACATAATAACACATTATACACTATACAATTACATATTTTGCATATACCAATTAGTATATATGAAAGTCTCTGTTAAGTTGTGCGGTCATTTCATTTAAAATTTTATATTATGTCTCAACGACATAGACTCTCTAAGGTATTAGAAATAAAGAATTTAAAATTGAACTAAGTATTTCCACATATTCTTGTAAGACTTAACTAAATAAGTAGAAGGCAAACACTAAAAAGATTCTAAAATAACTAAATACGACGACATCTTGATACATTTGAAATATTTCTAATTTAATACCATAAGAATCAAATTGAAACGAAGAGAGTAAAATATACCTGTAAATCTTGAATGGGGAGAGACTGAAGGGAAGGTGCAATATTAACAGAAAGCAAATTTGCGCAGTGTCCACACCTTACTGTCACTATTGTCATCATACTGTTGCATGGAACGCTAACCTGACATACAACAACACAAATAGAAACAAAATTGAGTTTAATTTACTATTTTATTGACAAACATAACATCATACAAGTGCTCACTTTTGTCCAGAATTTTTTTTAAAAAAAATGTATAATCCTTAAAGTCTAAAGGGTACTTAACAATTTGTGCCTAACGAGATTTTACTATTTGCAGTTGCATGATTTGGCAAATTGAAACATACATTCTATGTACTTGGACTTAATAGTTAGCAAATAGTTTTTATCTATTACTACCTCGTCCATTCAGACCAAATTAATGATGGTATAGCAATATCAAATAGGAAGGTGACGATCTCAATCTAACGGCATAGCCGAATTGTAGTTAGTGAATTCAAGAATATATATCACATATGATAAGATTCAAACTTGCAATCTAAAACAAAATTTTAAGCATACTGAGCTCCCAAGTGAGTTAGCCCTCAACTCCAATTTATGTATTTTATAAACGGGTATTCATTTTTTTTCTTAGTGAAACTTCTTATACTGATTGTGGTGAAGTGGTAAGTACTCATTCATTATTAACTAAGAGGTCTCAGATTCGAACCCCCTTGGGTACGGAATCGTTTTTGTTAGGGAGCGCCTTACCCCTAGTGTGAGGACTTTCCGATGCGAATCCGGATTTAGTTGTCCGGGTGGAAACCCCAAAAAAAAAGACTTCTTATACTTAGAATCCAAAACTTATTGTTCACACATTTTTAAAGTTGATTTTTCATACGGACAGTCAATTATTTTTTTATTGAATAAACTTGAAATCAAGAAAAAAGTGATTTCTCGAAATATATAAATATTAGTTGAGTGACGATGTAAGAAAACAAACCCGAAATTACTATAAGGAGTTTCTTTTAAAGTAGGCTCTTGGACTCATCTCTTTTCTTTTCCTTTTCTTTCGGTGCTCTCTCATCGACTTTTTCTGACCATTTACTCAGTCACCAGAAAAGTGAGTAAACTAGGAAAATGACATGACCACAACAGAAATCATGAAATATACATAATTAGAAAATATATTTAAAATAATTCATATTAGTAAAAAAAAAAAAAGAGAAAGAAATTATATATGTGATATCCAAAGTAAATATTTTTTCTGATGTAAAACTCTAGCATCATCAATTTCATTTTGTCTCTTCAAATCAAGCAACGTAACTACATTTTCATAAATGGATGAAAAAGATAATAATTTTAAAAAAATGTCAGTAATAATATCAAAGAATGGTCAAAATGAGGAGGAAAATAAATTAAAGAAAAATATATCTTATTGTAAGAGGATTATATTAGTTATATTTATTATCCAGTGGACAAATGCATACTCCAATTTTTATTTTCATGAAAAAGAATTTGATTGTTTCAAGAATTAGTACAATAATTTATGATCAGTGTGTGCAGTATAGTACGAACCTGATGAGGAAAAAGAGGATCGACCAATTAATTGGTAAGAGAATTAAAAAGAAAATGATAACCAAATTATGAGGAATATAATTAACGAACTTGTTAAATGGTGACTATTAATTAATTAATTGAATCCTTAAAAGAAAAAATATTCACAAGAAACCCTAGTCCTATATATATAGAGAGAGATCTAGTCATATAGAGTATATGAAATTAAATATTTAGCTTGTTTCTAGTCAAACTAGTACAATATATTTTTCTGTCTAGCTACTTGTTAGATAGGGTTTGGGAACAAATTAACTGGATCTCAACTCAATTTATATTTCCTTCCATTAACCTTCAAAAAAACAAGCAAGGGAAAGAGGAATAAAAGAGAAAATAATGAAAGATTGTTTTCAATTATTTGAAAATTAGCATAAAATATGACAATATTATAACACTTTTGAAGCAAAATTTCTCCAAACGTCATATCTTTTTGAGTCAATTTCTCGCTTAACTAATAGTTATCATCTCAGAAATGAAGTATTTCAGTTTTTTTCAAAAAAAAAAAATGACTTTCTGAAATAATAATTATTAGTTGAGTGAACGTCGCAGAAATCATCTCCACATATTTCTAACCCTTGTCGCTTATACTAAAAAAGGAAGAGTTCATTTTAACAAGATTTTGTTGAATTTCAAAAGATTTGCTTTCAAAAAATCCAAACAAAATTGGAACAATTAAACTTTAATTTGAACTTGTACTCATCATCATATTATATTTTTTTAAAAATGAACTTCTTTTAATGATTCGATCTAAAATTATTTTCCAACATGCATTTCAAAACAATTAAAAAGGGTTTCAAATCAAATTAAATTAAATTAAAGAAGTGTACCGCAAGAATTGTGCTGCAGAAGTTGCAATGAACATAGCAAACACGTTCCGAGGAAGACGAATACGTCATGTCAAGTGACATATTTTATAAGGTTTTTTTTCTTTTTAGGTCAGGAAATACGGATCGAAGAATTAAGAGGCGGATCAAGGACGAGCTCTGAAGTAAAAGGATGAGTCAAAATCAAGAAATATGTGTAATGTTCATCATGTTAAGAAATACTAGTAGCTAGGAAGAGAGTTGAAAAGACCTAGCTACAAAAGATGGGGAAAAAAGGGGAAGAAAAGGCTAGTAAAGGGGGAGATGATAAATAAGGTATGGGTTTTTGAGAGATGAATGAATGAAAGAGTACAAAACAAACACATATTAGAGGTGAAGAGATTGATGGGATTGAACTGGTTTGGTCTGGTCGGTATAGAGGCAAAGGGGGGGTGGGGTGGGGTAGGGGTGGGGGTGGGGGTGGGGGTAGGGGGTGAAGGATGAGAAGTGAGTGAAGGAAGTAGTGGGAGTAGTGGATCATCTTCATCATATAATATAGTGGTATTGTTGTTGTCATGCATATCTATACCAAGTGTAATTAATAGAGTATGCAAAATTAGTTACTACCACAAAGTTGTTATATCCAAATAGTAAATAGATACAAGATGTACATTTGGGTGTCTTTTCATACACAAGTATATAGCTTTCTCAGTCTTATTTAAACTGCCGTTTTAGCTCATTTCATTTTTGTAAGAAAAATGATAAAAACTTTTTGTTTGTTATATTTTTCCTTAAACATAAAAAGTACACTATAATCACAAAATAAAGAAAAAACAATGATTTCACTTATCAAGATTAACGGTACAAATCTATTTATCTCTTGGTTATCTCCAATATTTGAGGGCTAAAATAACTTTCTCGACTAGGATGATGTAGAGCTCCTTAAAATTTATTTAAACTCTGTGTAAGGAGATTTTGTGGATCCTGAAGTATTTGGATTTTTCAGAAGAGTCTGATAACATCTTGATTTCTTTGTAAATATTTCATAAGTTAATGGAAATTTTGAGATGCATAATTCAAGGGAATAAATTACATGTTATATATATGTGAGCTAGTGTTTATGGTAGAGTAGCTTTCAAGAACTCTAGCTAAAACTGGACTCGTTTTGTAGATTTCCACAAAATTTCGATGTCTACATTCCCTCTGTTCATTTTTTACTTGTCATGTATTGATTTGACGCACCCCTTAAAGAGCAATACATAAAATGACATTTTATTATGTCACCCTTTAAATATAGTTTTATTGTTTTAGGAAATGATTATAGTTAATAATAAGGCCAAAATATGAACTATATAAGTGATAAATTATCTCTTGAATTTTTTAAAGTGAACAAGTAAAAGTGGACATCTATTTTTAGCGATAAATAAAAGTGGACAAGAGAACAAAATATAGTTTACTAAGTTACTCCTACTTATTAGTTATATTTTTTTTGAAAATTGAGTTATAATAAAAATATATATATTTCTTTAATGTTAAGAATATAGCTAAAAATAATGGTCATTAGGTTATTAATTTTAAAATTTTAAAGTAATAATTATTTTGAGATAAATTTTTTAAACTAAAGCAACGGACGAAGGGAGTACCTAATAATGGTTTAAGTGATATTTATTAATTGGCTTGGTTATAATAAATATACTTTGGTGCAAATAAATGTTGAACTAATTGATGCTCCAATTAAGTAGTGGTGGATCCGTGTAACCTACGCGTTTAATCGAATTGAACATCTTTTACCTAAATTTTGTATGTGTATGAAAATATTTATAAACATTTAATTAAAAATTTAATTATTATATATATTAACTGGAGGTCAATAATCATAAATTTCACATTTAACCGTAAGGTATATATGATTTTATTCTCTAACACAATGTACACTAATATGTTATATAAAAGAGAGTTTAGTTTTTACGCTAAAAGTGTGAAAATCAAATAAACATATTAAATTTAGAAGGCAGTTACAGATAAATGTTTATGATAATTACACTAATTTTAACTTGGTTAAAATTATATATAAGCAATCTCCCATCACTTATCATAGATTAAATTATATTGATAATACTAAATTTTTTTAGATAATCATATTATATAATTTAAATTCTTTAATTTTTTTCTTGGAGGGGGTGGGGTGTGTCTGTGGGGGGTGGGTTGCGTGGGGGGTGGGGGAGGTATTATGATTGAAGGAATGAGTGGGTGGGAGTGCATCTGGTTAAGTGACCACTCTGCTTGTATGTGAAGCGGACGAGGGGGGCGATATATTAATGCTTTTGGAATGTTTTAGCTAGCTCAAGGACCTAGGCCAGACGTGCGATATGAAATCTAGTTAATTTTTTAAAAAATTATTCGAATATGTAATTAATTTGAATTATTTAAATTGTTTTTTTTTTTCATAATTATGAAATCCCACAATTAAGTTGTGAAAATTATTTAAAAATTTCAATTCTCATATTATTTTATTAAATGAACAAATCATAATTCATAAATAAGATATCAAAATATTCTAATGTTTCGTATTGATAAATAGCATATCTTCATGTTTTTTTAATAACTTCTAAATACACATAATCTTATGAAGATCTATTAGTCAACAATAATAGTAACTAGTTGTTCTTTAATATAATACTTTCACATGTTACGAATAAGCTCTTCACGTTGAACATATTTTTTCTTTCTAATGCAAATTTTAAATATGAGTCAAGTTATACGTTAAAAGAAAATTTGGAGTCCCTCATTTTTTGTTTTTTTTGTATTTTGTTTTGAGAATTTGAAATTTGAAATCACAATAATCTCTGATCGCAAGTCCAAATGCTAATTTGAAATCATAATTTCATATGGCAAGTACAAGTGCAAGCTTAGTAGGTGTTTGTCCATATATTTCAAATAATTTTCACTTTATTTGAAATGTATTTTGTTTGTTAAACTATCATGAGATGGTGTGTGTTATATTCCTACAAAAAGTCACAAATGTATAGAATTTGAGTCATAATTGTGTTTGGTTATACTCTTTGAAAAGAATATTTAGAATAACGTTTATACTTTAGTATACTTGTCAAATTTGAAATATAACTTCAGATTGGACTTAAAGCACAAACAAATACATTAATTTTCAAATAAATCAATTAAGAAAAATGAATAATTCTTGTGGTCAAATGGATTCGTGAAGTCCATACACCTCTCTGCTAACTTCAAGAAAGAGAGTGATGGTGGTGGCCTTATAGTTGCCACAGTACTATCCACAATTTTGGCTTAAGCTGATGCCATTTTGTTGTGAGGTTCATTTCATGGGAGCAACTTGACAAGTTGATGTATAATTAATGTATGGTTAAAGGTATCAAAATTTTGTGTTGTATTTTTTTTCTAAGATCTTTTAAAATTACAATTATAGAATCAAATGGTACGAGGAAAGAAAAAATAGATCAATCGAATGGAGGGTAACATCTCAAAATATAAATATGTTAGTAAAATTGTCATCGCACCAATAAGCATTGCTCTTTTCAAAAACTAGATGTAATGATGCATTTTCTTATAACGATGATATATAAATCAAATTATGTATATCACGATTATTTCATTAAGCAAATTATATGTATATCTTAATTATTTCATTAAGTACATCATACGTATATCTCGATTATTTCATCGGAATACATGAGGTACAATGAGATCCTTCTGATCTTTTTGTTGGTTGAATAGTTAACAGCCTACTATTTGTACTTCATGGAGGTTAGCCAAGCCCCCCTCTACTTTTTTTATATATACAACGTCTACCAACCCTATAAGTATAAGGGCAGTTTAACAACAATAACAAAAGAAAATATTTTTTATTTTTAAAAAAACAAAATAAAATTTAGTCTATTTAAAAAGTATAATAGTTTTTATATATATATATATATAACTCTTTATATCCAATTACATCTAATTACCTGATATTGTAGATCACAAGATTTAATGAGTCTTTTGATACATTATACATATTTTTAGTTTAAGTTTATGAGATTTACTTTCTACGTTATTTTTAAAATTTTCACATCAAATCAAAATAAGAAAAACAAATTGAAACGGAGGGATATTTTTATAATATCAGCTGTTCAATCCGATCTCAACTAGATTTTTAGAAAGAAAAAAGAATCTAATTAATTAGTAACAAAAAATATAATAAGAGGGAGAAAACCTATACATGCATGTTATATATCAATTTAATATAATTTGTACGTAGAAAGATGAAGAAAAAGAAGACAATAAACCAAAATATGGAAAGGAAATTAATTGAAACATGAAAATTAAAAAAAAAATGGCATAAGGGATTGACTTTGAGTTTAATGATTTTTTTTTGATTTTTTTTTCTTTTCCAAGAGCAGCAACTAAAAGAGAAAATACCGATTTATTCATCTCCAACAAAAAAAAATAGTTTACTATTTTTAATCAAAACTTTTTAAGGGTTGCATTATCGTACAAAACATATGAACGTGACACTATACATGCAAACAGCAAAGTTTTATTTTTTTTATTTTGATTTGACAGCACACACATATGTTACACGTTATTTAATTACAATGTTTATTGATTAGAAAATTGTTTGGTTTCACTTTAGTTGTTATTTAGTTTTATTTTTTCTTCTATAAATATAAATTATGTGTGTTTGAATAATTAATAAAGCGTATCAAGTGAAACAAGATCTATATATACTTTACTTTGAAAATTAAATTTACCAAGAAATATTTGAATTTTATATAAAAATTATTTCTTAGTTACTTGGATATAATTTTGAATGCTACGTTTAGGATTTATGTAAATGAAAATTACGTGAAATTTGATCCTAAAAGAATTATGGTATCAAATAGACAGGACAATAAATAAATTGAAGTAACATATATATGACCAACAAGTTATTGACCTACTTATTGAGTTGATATGTTAGCTCATGGCCTAAATAATGGGTCATAACTTTATTTTCTTGTAATTTATTTAATTACATATTAATGTTATTATTATTATGCCAATATATAACATCATCAAACAAAAACAAAAATATTTTGATAAAATTAAATGGATCAATTTATACTACATATTTATCGCAAATCAGCTTAACTTTAAGATAAGTCTGAATGGTACAATTTAAAATAGATTAAGTCAATCCGTTCAAGCTTAAAAGGATTCAATATATCATATTTTCATAAGCCAATTAGTTTGTCATCATGAAGAAACAAAAAGAAAACAAACATGAAAATTTACAAATAATATTTAGTTCAATCTAATCGATCTCCCGCAACATTCTCGTAGTTGTTCCTACGATAGCAAACAAATGAATTAAAAAGGGACCATATATTATTATATAGATACAGTGCACTAGTGGGTTGCTTACAAAGTGTCCAGCATTTTTTGGACCACTTTAACAAGTCTTTTGGTACTCATTTATATTCTACCTTAACCCCAAAATGCAACTAACCCTAGTGAATATCTTTATCCGTATTGACATAATTTATGGTGGGATGGTTGAGATTATTTTATTCTTAAATATCAGAGGTCTCAAGTTCGAGCTCATAAAAATAATAATAAAAAATTATATTGGAAACGCCGCCCTCATAAATGGATTTTGCAATGTGGAAATTTTAATATAATTGGATCCCAATATATAGAAATTAAATATTGGACACCAATTGGAAAAATAAATCTTGATCCATACATTTTCCTAGTATACTCTATTATCTCTTGTCGGTTGATTAATTTGAGAAGCCTTTTTTTTCTCAAATAAAATTTATTACAGCAGAATAAATAGATAAAGTTTTTGGATCGAAGGGGAAGAGTAAGTATAAGTATGAAGAAATTGGGTTCAAATTTTTAATATCGCAAAAATTCAAATAGAAAATTCGTTTTTTAACGTGTTTTAACAACATAATTTGAAGTTAGTCAAGGTTTAAGGCTTCAACGCGAATATAAAATATCAAATGAGAACTTAATTTTTGAAAAAAATAATATTGTTTCTTAAATCCCAACACATAATTTGGAGATAAAAGATTCTCATCTAACAACACTTTGAGATAAAGTACTTCTAGTTTTGATTGGTTAAACAAATTATTGACATTGTAAGTTCCTCTACTTGTAGAGTAGTGATTAACTTGTACTCACACAATTTGGATTACCAATTTTATTTTATTTTTGGAGAATCTGGGAATTTGAAAGCATAATTGATTCTAAATCACATATCTTAAAATCATGATTTCAAATCGCATGTCTTAAAGTCTACTTATTTAATTGCATGACGAAAGAATAATAAGCCAATAATTTAGAGAAACAACCACCTATAATATTATTGAAATGCTCTCACATTTGAGTCCTTTTAAACTTGATTACGAAAGACCTAATTAATAAGTACGACTTCTTAAATTATTAGAAAATTGAACTTTGATCAATTTGAGTTCCCCTACTTTTAACTTGTTTCCAAATTAAGAAATTACGATGGTGACACTTTCCAAGAATCAACAAGTAGATTAACTTTCTTAATTTTCATCTTCTTTTTTTTTTGACTTGATGGAATCAAGTCATCAAGGTTTAGTCTTAATTAACAACAAATTAACAAACAAGCAAAGCACAAAATACTCAGAAATTGGTTTAGACGAAAATTTGGTTCTCAAAAATATATCTCCAGCCTGGGATGGCAAGCGGTGTACGTGAATGTGATGTACGTTCTAGATCTCTCTTAATCCATAAAATTTCAACCCGGTGCCCTACATAGCATTTTTTGACCCATTTATTCGGCCCGCAATTTTCTTTTCTTTTTTTATAAAAAAAATTTAAACCCCAAGTTACCAAATAATTAATTACTCTCCATTTCATTTTGTTTGTATCTTTTCATTTTTAGCACCTCTTTAATTCCATTTTTTTCATATGACATGTTTAAGACGGCACAATAAAGGTCATTTCAGTACATTTAATATATTTTTAATCTAAAATCATAAGAGTCAAAACTCTTCTTTACTTTTTTTAAGTCTGACCCAAGCTAATAAAAAATGACAAACAATTTTTTTTAAAAGGTGTATTTTTTATTCACCCGCCCCGCCCCCACTGCATTGCGTATGTCTAAATTCACCCAGCCGCCTTGCATCATTGCCATCCCTAGCACTGAGAGAATAAAATAAAAAATAGAAATTAAAGAAAAGAAGGTGTCAATTTTATTTACCATATATAAGGTGACAAAGCTCAATGATTATATAATTTTCAATTGTTTGTAAGTTAGTATTGAGTATGAAAAGTCAGTGTTCAAAACATAGGTAAGAAAGAAGACTTTAGGTAGTGCATTTGGTAATATGAATGCATCTTTCTTCTACCGGTGATGATCAATAAAATTCTTTTGCACTCACAAAATTAAACACAGTTGGTGTATATGCATTTTATTATTAAAATAAAATATTAAGTGCATAAGTTAGTAGGTATAAATTCTGATAGAAGATGACTATTAGTTTTTGTAACCTATATGACCATTAGTTCTTGTAACTCTCATGGTCATTAGTTTCTTGTAACTCATATGACCATTAGTTTCTTGTAACTCATGTAACATCTATCACATTTATCCACCCACATTACTATCCCTCATTCTATCTATTGATTATTGATTATATGGAAGACTTCTTCACCTATAAATAGTGGTGTTTCTTCCTTTGTGAAGTATCTCAAAAAGATGAGAAGTGTGAAATAATATTATAGTGTGTAGTAGTGAAAGAGAGAGTTGAGACATAGAAAAATATTTTAAGTCTTCAACTATATTCACTATATACAAAAGAGAGTATTTATGTATGTTGAAGGAATGTGTTCTTATGTGGAGCTTTGGATTCTTCAACTAATCCGGAGTTGTTTGAGTTGTACGACGTTGTTGGGCTGTTGTATCTTGGAGGGGACAAGTCAAGAGTGATACTGTTGGATCGGTGTAGATTATGCCGCAGTGGGCTTGAATCTCCTTAAAGAGAGCGAGATATCTGTGCCTCAGCCTAAAGATTTATTTATACATTTTTGTTCATTTTATTTCAACTGTAATTTATTGTATTTGTGGTATATTACACCAACAAACACTAATCGATAAAATATCACTATTGCAATCACTTTTGCATCGTCATATATATATTTAGGTACCAACTTTGACGTACGTTTCAACTAATTTAAATTTGTGTCGAGTATATATATAGCCAAGTTGGAAAATATCACCCCCTTTCAGTTTATAGATTAGATCTTTAGTTTGTTTGGTAACGTAGTGAAAGTCATTTTTCAAGAAAATATTATTCGAAAAAAGTAAATAATTAATTTTAGAGTTAGGCGAGAAAAAACATTTCACATCTAAAGGAGGAAAATAACTTCGACGCACTTATGAGCATAAGCCATTTTCTACATAATTATCTTAACATTTAATTGTACTTATTACTTGCTCCAACTAACATTTAAGACATTATTATAAGTAATACTTTATATTTATATTTTATATTATAAGAGAAGAAGAAAAACATTTTCCATGTTCCAAGTGATTGTGTACTCAAATGAAACACTAAAAAACAATTATTGATGTGAACCATTAATTAAAGGAGCTAAAATCTAGCTTAGTACTTCAGTTGAAGTAGGCTGGGTAGGACCCTTTTAGTTCATGTAAGGAAGACTGTTACACATAGTTATGTTAGGACATAGTACTCCCACCCCGTTCGATTCATTTTAGTTGTCGTGCTTATTAAAAGAAGAAATTTTTAGAAATAGTAAACATAATAGACATAATAAGACTCTATAACTATAGTTTCGATAATTGCACTTCATAGTTATAGTTCTGCTTGCTATGGAAGCTGCCGGTTTGTCTATTTCGCTTGCGAATATATACATAGGGTAAGTATACACAAATTTTGTATCTATATATTTAGGAATTTTTCAGAATTTTGTTTATATATTTCGCTTGCCAATATACAAACAAGGTAATTTATATTATGAATTTTTCATAAAATTGTATACAAATAGATAGGGTAAGCATATACAAAATTCTAAATTTATGCCATCAAGAATCAAATTATACAAATTCTGAATTTATACAAATCAGGCGAATTACAAAAATTGGGGAAACTGTAGCCGCAAATTACAATTTTCTTAAACTGTAGTTATAGTACCTATTATAGGCTAAATGTTTGCTGCATAATTTTTCCTAAAATAATTGATTCAAAATAATTATTATTCTAGAAAATTAATATACAATAAGTTATTAATTTTTATTTTTATTTTTATCATTATTAATTTAATACATATTGAAAGAGATTATAATGGTAAAAAAAAGTATTAAATTGAAATATAAGATTATTTAGTCAATATGTAGTGATTAGTGAGGGAGTAATGAATATCTGATATATCATTAGCTTTTCATTATTAAAGAGAAAATAATTTCACTTTTAGCTACGGGTATTGTGGAGGATCTTTACTTTTTTTTTTGAAAAATAATAATTTAAAGGATCTTTACACAATTATTAGAGTGGGTTTGGTATGAAGAAAATGTTCACAATTTTTTCATTGTTTAGTTGAATTAAATGTTTTAAAAAATATATTATTTTTTTAAAATTTTAAAAAATGACTTTCATTCTCAAATCGACATCGAAATCGAGAGTCGGGATTAGAAGTTGAGTCTTGAGTCGGATCTTCCATTGGGATCAGGAGTCAAGACTCATGTCAAGGTCGGATTATTGGTTTTGGGTCGGAGTCAAAAGTCGGTTCTCGAATTGAAACACAGAGTCAGAGCTTTTCGGATCAAGAGTTGGGGTCAAATCCAATGTCATAGATTATACGTAAATATTCTTAGGACAATATTTTTATCTTCTTAACCAAACATTCTAATTTAAATAAGAAAATCACTTATTTTCTGAAAACCTATCTTCTAGAAAAATGTACCAAATACATCTTTCTCAAAAGTCAACTACTACAGTCAATATGCATGCTCACCTGAAAAGTAAAAGAATTTGTAAATAATGGTTACTTCAATTGATTAGACTAGGGTATGTAAATCTATTTTAAAAGGAAAATTGCAACTCCCATTTTTGAGAAATAGTGACACCTTCTAGGAATCACAAACAGAACATTCTGATTATGCTTATTCTTACTTGTCAAGTAGTCATCAACAACAAAAAATGTGTGCAATAATTTGTGTTTGATTAATCAATTCGAATATCAATTTTATCAAAATATTAAAATAATAATTTGTGTTTGAAAAGAATATTTCTATACGAGTCAAAAACACTTATTTTTTTCCTAAATGCTTGATCAAATATTTTGACTCTCTAAAAACACTTCTTTTTTTAAAAAAAAAAAAAAAAACTTTTAGCTTTTCAAAAACTTAACCAAACAGGCCATTAAATGGGCTCGGGCCTTTAATTTCCAAGCATTACTACCAAAGTACCTTGCTTATCCAAACTCATTTGAGCTACCCCATTAAGGTCCATTCTTATCGCGAATATTCACTCGTAGCATACCATATTTCAATGGATTGACGTATTTTTTCTACTGCGTGTACATTCGCATTTATCAAGTATCCAGACAATGCAAGAATTGAGCAAATATTTTGTCAACAGTGCTCAATTTTCTGTATGAAAGCATATTTAAAATACATTTTACAATAGTTTTAGAAAAAATGAGGAAACATTTTAGACTTCAAAACTATAGGGAACTAGAAAGAGAGTTTTATTGAATTATTCTCATAAATTAGATGCTACAAACAACCATAAGGAACTAAGTAGAGAGTTTTTTTTGACAAACTAAGTGTTTTAACTCACTCTAGTTGGTAAACAGCAATGAAAGGCATCAACACACTTCCCATCCAAAGCTTCCCATCTTGCTCCTCAACCTCACTTACAGCTCTAACTACTTTCCCTTCTTCGTCTTCCAATATCTGTAACAACTTACCTTCAGGGCTATACTTCACAACAATAGCAGGTAGCTTGCCTCTAAGGTGCAAGAGGGTGCGGAGTTTTACTGGGATAGGAAGCTTCAGCAAGAATAGACGAAGTTGTGGGTATATGGAATTTATATAGCTGTAAATGGTACGGCGACAGTGGATTGCTACCCAAAATTCACCTCTCTCATTTGTGCTGACATTGTCGGGATATCCTGGGAGGACTGCCATCACCTCAAAGGTCCCCGCTTTCTCGCCTTTCAACCAGTATTTCTGTAATCTATAAGAGAAACACATCATTCCATTATATGTTAATACCACAACTTCATAGGTGAAGTCAGAAACAGGATCCTTGTATATCTATTTAATACCGTAAACATGCTAATCCATAGGTCGAGAAACGTACCTTCCCTTGGCACCTTCACAGAATACAAAGAAGGAACCGTCCTTGCTTAGTGACAGACCGTTTGGGAATTGGAGATTCCGAACAAGAACAGTGGTTTGTTTAGTATTAGGATTGTACTTCAGAACCCTCCCACTAGCTTCTGCTGAGTAAACCAGAAGCATATAATTCCTGTGAAAGATGGGGTGGGTATTACCGTATTAATATTCTAATTATAAGAAGAAACGCGCATGAAACTTGAACCATGTTGTATTAAAACATGAAATAAATGCTTGTAAATGACAATGCAAAGTTATTCCAAATCAGATATAAGCATCTTCACTATATGTTAGCAGAGTTGAGTATTCATTGAACAGAAGAAATGTTAGCAAAGTTGGGTGCAACCATGTAACCACGTTAAAATCTAAGCTTCTCGATGATTATCTATTCACTATATGTTATCAGAGTTGGGCATTAACTCTCATTATTCTGTCCTAGATGCATTGTTTTTTAAAAGAAACCATTTTTCTCCCCACTAAAGATAGGGAGCCCTCTGTCTCCCATTTGGCATTAATCAGAACTAATAGTGAAATGGAATCTTCATTCTCAAATCATGTTAACTATATCAAGAGATCTACATAAAACCGAAGAAACAGTCAAGTCGCAATTTACCTTCGTTGGTACTTGGTGCTGCTATCCGTAAAATAGACATTTCCTTCATCATCAACGTCAAGGTCATTTGTGAATCCGAGAGGCACTCCTTCAGCCTCAGTTGTCAATGTTTCTGCTAGTCCACCTTCAGGCCCTACTTTCATCAACCCAAAATATGCATCTGCAATATACAAGTCGCCTGTTCTTTTATCAAACCGTAATCCCAAAGGCCTACCACAGATGTGTTCATTTTCTAAGTAGCTCAGGGGTGATGGTTTTGGGTCACAAAGGCCAGACCTGAAAATTCAGATCACCAGAATGCATTAGAAAATTGGTGAAAGTAGACCAGAAATTTAGATCATCTAAAAGAGAGAATATAAACTGCAATTTGAGACTTTACACGATGACTATGCAGCATGATTATAGAAGATAATTTCATCAAGAGCAAGACAAGTTATGACATGTTAAAATTTGATTTAACCAGATTAGCTATACGGCCTTACATATTAGCATGCAAGATCGACAATCATTAACATATCACAATTACAATTCCAATTACATAATTAGAAGTTCAGAATATACTAGGATCATAGAACATAAGTCAGATTAAACGATAAGATAAAGGAAACAATAGGCATTCCCCTGACACAGGTCTACTGTCAAATTTGGAATGAAAAGACTAAATATTAACTCTCTCTGTGGAGCAGGAACTTATGGTCCTTTCGTCTTTCCTGACAACTTCAAGCCTGATAGCTTAGAAAACTGAGACATTTTGTTAGAAATTCAGTTCGTCTAATTAGAATCTGAAGATCATTTCCTCATGTGCTCTCATGCACCTGAATTGACCAAAGCAAGAAAGTTTCTTAGAATGAGATTGACTCCCATCTGATTCTAGTGCTTAAATACGCTAGCGTCATATAATAAAGATCGTCCTTTATGTGACTTAGTTAGAGAATATCAATTACGTAGAAGCTTGGATTCCAGCAGCTTGTTGAACAGGCATATTCATCAAGCAAAAATCATAATAGCAACGATACAAATTAAGAGCGAAATGCAGCATATCTCACTGTTACAGTCTGCTTTCATCAAAAGGGCATAGCAACAAAGATTATCATTGTAATAAGGTATGAAGTCATGCTTTAGAAGTTATTAAACCAAGTACTAAGCTGACGTAATAAAGTGACAAACAGTGAATCAAAAGGATAATTTAAAAAATGGAATCATAAACACCCACAATTA
This sequence comes from Solanum etuberosum, assembly GCA_029582245.1. Taxonomy (NCBI): domain Eukaryota; kingdom Viridiplantae; phylum Streptophyta; class Magnoliopsida; order Solanales; family Solanaceae; genus Solanum; species Solanum etuberosum. The sequence continues at coordinate 23,414 of JAJONR010006032.1, read as the reverse complement.
TACTAAAATCAAAATAAACTTTTATGTTATACTAAAATAAAATAGCATCTGCATGCTAAAGTATCATACTGTTTCCACAGAAATTAACACATTTCTACGGGATCCATAAAATAGACATAAAAAATACTACTCCCTCCATTTCAGTTTGTTTATTTACTTTCTTTTTCAGTTTGTTTCAAAAAGAAGTCTCTTTTCTTTTTTTCAACTCTTTAATTTCAACTTTCCACGCAAGATTAAATCGCATTTTGATACATTCAACATATCTCTAGTTTAACACCATAAGATTCAACAGTATTTTACTTTCTTAAACTCTGTATCAAATCAAAATCAGATAAACAAATTAAAACGGAGGAAAAACAACGAATAGACTCACCTATTAGCAGAGGTATATGCGAAATCAGTCCATTTCTCTCCATCCCACAACACAATTCTCCCATCAGCTATTCCTGTGTAAGGCCCACGACCTTTCGGGTCAAATGCGATACTTTCCGGGCCCTGAATCTGGTTCAAAAACTTGATTTCCGATTTCTGAAGCAAGTTTTGGGTATCCTTTTCTACAGGGATTTCAGACGAAGCTGGTGGATCAACTCTGTAAGCTTTAAAGTCTTTGATTTCAGAAATTGCACTGTGTTTAAAAGGGTCAAACCCACAGTACAGTGCCAACAAAAGAAATACTCCGGCGAATACTCCCGCCGGCCTCATTGCCGGCAAAAAAAAAAGTTGGTGTATTTGAATTTTGGGACTGAAAGATTTTGAGATGAGTTGGAAAATTTGTTTGTGGGTATGAATTTAGTGTAATAAAGTTAGCCACCAAACGACTTTCTGGATTCTTGAATAGTGTGTGGGGTTCGTTTTCATGAGAGTGAAGTGTTATATTAGTAGTAAATAAAAGTTAGTAACTGTTCCCCCTACTGCCGCTTTCATGCATGAGAGTTTTGATGAATACTATTAATTATTATAAAAAATAATAATATGAATTTATATATTTTGAAAATAATAAGTCCGATAATTGGAAATTTAAAATATTTAAAAGATATATAAAAAATTTATAATGATAAAAAAAAGATTAGTTTAATTTTTGAAATTCAAAAAATGTCACTTAAATTGAGACAAAAAAATAATGAGTAAATTTTAGGTTTAACAAACATAAAAATCATATTTGTATGTTATAGCTATAGTTTGTATAATTGCACTCCATAACAAACTTTATGTTTGCTATGGAGCAGCAGATTTGTATAAATCGCTGGCAGCCTCTCATTTGTATAAATCGCTGGCAGCCTCTCGTTTGTATAAATTGCTGGCAGCCTCTCAATTCAATTTTATGTGTTTGTATATCTGCATAAAATTTGAATTTGTATACAATTGAATCGAAATAAAACATCTGTATATCAAATCTCTCTCTCTCTCTCTCTCGCTTTATACACCACAAATTATACATTATAATTTGTATAATCTGTGTTTGTATAATTAAAGCGAGAAAGAGAGAAAGACAAAAGAGAACTAGGCAGAGGAAGATATGTATTTATATAATTATAAGTATATAAGACGAAAATATATGTATTTGTATTTGTATATACACTTTTCTATCGCTTTATACAAACACAAACGCATTTTATACATTTGTGTTTGTATAAAGTGAGAGAGGCGAGGGAGAGACTGGCGAGCGAGAATTTCAAGGAGAGAGGCGAATGACAACAGTTTGCTACAGGTTACAATTAAATCAAACTGTGGTTATAGCATTTAATTTGAATTAATAATTTGCTATTATATACAATTTTTTTCAAAAATAATTCATAAGCAATATAACTTAATTAATTCTCAAAATTTCAATAATTATATCATATAAATTAGGACAAAGGATGTATTTTTTATTGTCACATGAAGTCATATAATTATTATTAATCAAACTTTTACTCACTGTAACATTCAGTAAATTCGAGTCACTTTGTGTAAACATCTAAAAATTGAAGAAATCAATTTTTTTAGGCACTAATAAAATGAATATAAGAAAGGGTAAACAAGAAAAAAACTTAGCTTGCACTGGGTGTTTACACCAAATGAATGTAATTTTTATTATTACGTGATTTAATAAAGTAAATCACATTTTAATTAATTAAGATTAAGTAAAATAAGCTGTAAATTTAAACACATAGCGTGCATGTATTGAATTGGTGTATATACCCGGTACGGATAAGTTTTACCCGGTAAACAATATAAATCCCACTAGTTTAGGAATTTAATTACTTTTCTTTTTATGAGTTTGTAATATTACCAATCTTATCATAATTCACACTTCGAATACGTATATATGAGGCATACAAATACATGTATCTCAGATACATATAATCAAGTGCATTTAAATAAGGAATGTAATTGAAATGCATAAATTAAGAAAGGAATCATGTGTACGTATAACCACTTTGGAGTATCTGTTGTATCACAATTCCTATTTTTTTTTATAAAAAAAATCAATTTTTTGCATATCTAATTTCTTCATTCTATGTATCTGATACAAAATCTTCTATGTATCTAATATATAGTTCATGATTAAATGTATTTGGTATGTTCATTCTATGTATTTGGAATGATCTTTAATGAATATGATATAGTTTCTTTTATATATTTGATATGTACTTAAGTGTTTGATTTGTTGTATCTAAACTGTTTTTCTATGTATCCGATATTCGATTGGAAAAATGTCTTCTTTCGGCGGTGGTGAAACCGCTCCCATCTTCGGCTTCCTTCATGTTTTAGCCGCCTTAGTCTTCTCCTGTGTGAGACTTGCTTAAGTTCTCTGTGACGCCACATTAATCAATTGATTATATTTTACACAATTTCATTTGGTTCTAACATCGCCAAAGCCCTCAAAATCAACCTAAAAAAATGTCAGATCATTGTTGGGTGAAGTGAAAAATATTGAGAATCTGATACAAATTCTCAGTTTCAGGATTGATGCTCTCCATATTGTTTTTTCTCAAATTTTAGACATATCATTGTCGTAGGTAAATTGAGAACCCTCTAAAGGATTTTCTTATGAGACGTAACAGACAAGAACCTTCTAGTTTTCAACAAGACCTATTAGTAATCGGTAGAAGTGCAAAACTGTGAAAGAGAAATGGAGAAGTAAACATGTCATACTTTTTAATTAATATGCTCACCTTTTCTCTGGTCTTCCTGGCATTTCTGCTTGTACGACTATCAAAATCGTTGGTGAAGGAGCTGGGAGGGAAAATTTAGGAGAGACAGCTAATTAGGAGTGAAAGCATTAATTATACAAAAAATTAAATGGATAGATAATTAATGACTCTATTTTAGATTAATCTTAAAGAGGGATATATCTCACTTCAAATTTGATATGCGATTATTAGATAATAAATAGTTATTTGAAAGTATAGATTAAATTATAATAGATATAGTATATACATATGTTTAATTAGGTAGTTTAACCTAAAAGAAAATATTATTTTTTTCCCAATCTATGTCACAGAAAAAAATGATATTCTAAATTGCGGAGAAACACACTCTAGTTCGACCCAGACCCGGCGACCCTTATCCACGTGTTAAGATACGGGTCGGGTCGGCTGCGGCGAAATGGAAGAACAATCAACATCAGTGTATCATCATATTCATCATTCATCACACCAACCTAGGAATAATTCTAGAAGGACCACTTTTTGAGAAGAAGAAGAAGAGCTCTAAAATCGATTAACAATGGCTGAGGATTCATCATCATCCCAGTCCTTCCTGAGGAGACATTGGGAAGGATACAAGGAGTTTTGGGGCGAGAGATTTTCCTTTTTGGACAACTATTCAAGGTTCATCAAGCGCGACAAGCCACTCCCTTCTTGGTCTGATTCTGATGTTGAGGAGTTCATTGCTTCTGACCCACTTCACGGACCCACTGTATTTCCCTTCTTTTTTCCCGTTCAAATCTATCTCATATGCTTACTTTTCATTTGATGTTCTGTGTTTTTACATATATTTAGGCGTTTACCAATATAGGCCCTCTTTGATTCGTCTCTTTTGATCGATACCTTTGGTTAATTTTCTTATGCGGTTAGATTTTCGATTGAGACATTTTTGTGCGCTTTTTTTCCTGGGTATATCTCAATTTGGATTAGTTGGGTGATTTTGTGATTGTAACTAGTTTGGGTGTTTCATTCAGTTTTGAATATATAATTTGGTTCTCTAGATTGATTGAGTGATTATATTCTTTATTCTTTCTCTGGAATTTGGCTTATTGATTCACCACTTGCGTGCACCTGTGGTAAATTTGAACTCTGAAATGCATTTGTTCATAGTGCTAGCTGAAGTTAGCTTAGGTAATCTTATCAGAGATACTCTTGAATTGAGTGGTGTCCTGGAAAATCTCCTGGCTTTGTTGCATTCTCAATCGCCAAAAATTTATTCGGAAATTTCATTTCTTTTTCTTTCAGTGATCTACTAATTTAGCTTGTCTTAATAGTTGGTGAATTTGTACCTGGAGTAGATTCTCCAGGGTCCAAGTACATTGACGGCCCTTTATACTTGACACTATTTTTCATTTAGACACATGAACTCTAGCTGAGACCTATTGAACACCTTAAGTTGTCAAATATGTGTGTACAAAACCATTAATGCTCAGATGGCAGATGGTGTTCCCATGTGAAATTGAGTGCGTGCAGAAAAGGCTTTGGCCGGAAAATATAGATTTCTGCCAGTAAAATTATTTTCCGTTCACTGTCTTCCTAATTTTTTTTCTATAGCCATGATTTTCCAGTCATTCTCTTCTTCTTCCTATTTAAATCTCTCTCAAAAAATCTTGCCTTATACCACTATGAGAACCCTGCTCCTGAGGAGCTGTTTACTTATATTTCTTCAGAAAGAAATAGACAGTTCCCCTTTCTTGCAGACCCCATCACTCTTGCCCTGTCTCTCTCTTTCAGAGTAAATATAAGTCCACATACCTGCACCACTGAGCACGCAAGATCACACAAGAATGTGCTATTTTTTGCTGATGCTCCAAACTCGTAAGCTGGGTAGATAAGAAAAGTAGACCAGCATACATTATCAGGCTCCTTCCATGTTTCCTTCTAATTCTTTTGAGCATATGCAGTTAATAAATACACTTATACTAATCAGGAAAAAAGTTAATAACGACACTTTTTTTACTTTAGTTTGAGAAACATAAAGTTGTTGCTGCATACACGCCACCCTCCCAGACCCCACTTGAGTGAGACTACACTGGGTATGTTGTTGTTGTTGTTGTTGTTTGTAAACATAAAGTCTTATCTATATCTATCTTGTTCAAATATAGTTTTAGGTTGTTGAGGTAACTTCCTTTTTTAAATTCTCTTCTCTTCTTCCATCCATGCAAACAAAAAGGGGAAGAGTTTTGAAACTGTTCTTTGTTTGTCTCCTTTTCCCTTATTCCAAATAGTTTGAGAGAAGTCAGGGAGAGGGGGAATGAGAAAAAGAAGTAGGCATACAAATGGAAACTAGCTTCTTAATATTTCTGCCAGTATTCTTCTGGGGATTATCCCCAATTTCTGTTGATTCTCCTCCCCCCTCACACACCAGCCCCTCCAAAGGAATAAGAAGAGAAGTTATCGCAACCTCAGCTTATCTGCTTTAACCTCGTTCATCTTTATGTCCCCATTTGAGCTGGTGGACACGGTTTTTGGAACTAGTATTGATGTATTACCACTACTTCTAATGAAATTCATTTGTTGTCTCTCTCTGTTTCTCTTGTGCATGAAACTGCTTATTGGTCAGCCTGTCACTGTGCACAGGCGAATATTGCTAACGTCGGATGATAAGAAGTTGCATATTTTTGTGTTTTTCGCCTCTGATAATCCTACTGTTTCTGCTTCCGTACGGTTTGTCAGAAACCATTCCTCTATTTTTTTGCCTTTGACCAATTTGAGCTGATGTTCTATTTTTTTTCCAGCTGAGGACTGCTAGGGAAGCAGCAAAGATTAGTGCTGTAGGAGGCATTATTGGAGCTGTTTCAACTGCAGGTGTTACTTGGAAGTATTCCAGGAGTTTGCATGGTACGTTGAACTTAATCCCCCCCCACACACACATTGCTGTCATAATGTTACTACTAATTCATTGCCCAATGTTTGAGCATTAAAGTCTTTTAAGAACCAGAGGCTCCAGGAATTAGTTACCTTGGATTATAACTTCATTCATAAATGTTTTGTAAATCTGATTTTACTAGAAGCTTTTGCCACATGATTATCAATGATGTCTTGCAAACAGGTTAAGTATTTTTTAGGTATCATATATGTTAAGAGTGTTAAGTGTTCATATCAAAATGTTCGAGTTAAAGAATATTTGACGTGTTAAGTTCTATGTTAGATTCCATAAAACAAAAGGAAAGAAAGCTAAGTTGCTCGGACTCTTCAGTTTTGGTGCCGCACCCGGTGTCAACACGACATGGGTGTGGGATCCGTATCCGATTTGTTTGACCAAAATCGATGGGGAAAGTCTAAACAGTTTTAATGATTTCTATAATCAATACAAAAGTTGTGGTGAAATTGAAGAAAATGGAATACTTTTTATATAGAAGTTTATATGTCACTCTGTTTCCTTTAATCTCCTTCTAAGATTCTCCTAAAGTTCTCCACATAATATCTCTCATAATTTAGGTTTTATAACTCTATTTTTAGGCGAATCCCCGCACCCGGATCTATACATGGATCCATATCCCCGAATCTTAAATATTAGATCATGAAGGATCCGACCTGTAGATCCGCACCCGTATCGGACACCCACACCCGAGTCTGAGCAACTTAGAAAGAAAGTTGTATATTAGATTCCGTTTAATCATCTTCCCTAAGTGTGTCCCCCATGAGAAACCTGTACACGTGATGATTCTTGCTCCGTCCTTGACTACCTCTGACTGCATACTTGTGGGCTAAAATTGACTGTTGCCATCTCCAAATCTGTTCTGTGTTCTTTTACAGTTAAATTTTAACTATGTTCCACCGATGTGCCAACTTCTGATTTTTCTTTTTGATTACTTGCTCATCTTTTCCCATTTTCAAGATGAAAAACAGCAAGGATAGATTGCATTCCCCTTATTTTCCTTGTGAACAAAGTTCAAACATGGTCGTCCTGAAAAAAGTAACAAAATCTTGCATAGACCAACTTTCACACAATTTCATTTTCGGAAAATATGTAGTATTTCGACTAATTTTAATCATTATGATCCTTTTTGTTCAGAATTAATACAGTTCAGGTTCTATACTTTCAGTGCCTTGAAAAAACTGGTTTGATGTCTGTGCAACTTATTTGTACTTAAACATACATCAGACTTCACCATAAGTTTTGTGGAGATTTGAGAACACACAACAGAATGGGTTTTAGTGTATTAAATTTTTGGTTTGGGAGAATCATTGGACTGATTAAAAATTTTAAGATGATTGACTTTGTTGTTTATTGATGTTCCATTCGGTAGGTACTGCACTGTCTCTTGGAGCTGGCGCCGTCTTTGGCTGGACATTTGGACAGGAAGTTGCTAACCACTGGTTGCAACTATACAGGCTTGACACCATGGCTGCTCAGGTTAAATTCATGGAATGGTGGCAGAACAAGGTTGAAGGACAGTAATTCTCGTATCTTATCCCCGGTTGAAGGACAGTTTGAAGTTTGGTTTTGGTGTTAAATGTCAATGAACTTCTTTCAGGAATAAGAATCAATCACAGTGTTCAAATTGTAACCAGTGACACTACTGGATTGACTGTTTATCTTTCCGTACTGAATTGTTATAGTAGAAATGTAGATTCTGGCAGTTTTCCTTGAGAAGAACTGATCAATCGAAGTTGGAATTCATCTCTCTCCTACTCGAAATCTAAACATCTGAACAACCGTTATTAAACTATTCAAGGGTTGGTATGTTTGCTTATCTGAGACAAATACGAGCATGCTTACGCAATGCAACAACCAAGTAAGCACATTGGTTGTACTATACAGGTCTGTCATTGCTGCCAATACACATATACATCCTATGCTTCACCACTTGATTTGCCAGTCGTTACATATGTATCTTGTGTGACGACTTGCAAGCCGATATACAAATCTCTCAACAAAAATTTAGCAGGAAAAAGGAATGAACCCATTTTAATGTTTTTATGTTCTAGTACCTATAACGCTAGGAAGGTTCTTTACATGATCATAAAATTAAACATAACAGAAATAAAGGCACCTAAAAAATGATTAATCAATGTACACATTCAACATTACTCAAGATTGAGGCTTGGGTTAAAAGTGAATGTGCAATGTAACTAGATCCCAAGAAAAAAAATTAATCTAAGAATTTTTAACGAAGATTATAAAGGAGGGTTCTTGTAAAATTTGAAGAAAACAGTTGTATTAATCAGTACTATCCAGAACAGGACAATTTACATCTATATTATCATACATATATACGGCTTGGACCAAATGATGGGATCCATATTCCTATTTTATTGAAGCAGATTCAGTGATGAACTTCAACGTACTAGCGTTCACCACAGATCCAATAAAATGCAATCATATCTATTACTGATGTTGACAGGAGTATCCACCTGCAGGAGGAAGGAATTCATTGTAATAAATAGATAACTGCATTGACGAAAAGAAGAAGATACATAACGAGAAATTACAATACAAGGCAGGAGAAGTGCAGAAAATCTTGGTCCTAGACACAATTCTTCCAAGCACCCAAGAGAGAGAGAGGGGGATAAAAGGAGGAAGAAGAACAAGACGGGGGAATTTACACAAAAAGGATCATTCCGCACTGCTCTTTAACTTTTAACCCCATATACAAAGGAGGTGTGAAAACAGCCTCCGTGCCAAAAGTTGGAGTTCGGTTCCGGGAGGATCACCAGAAGATTTGCCCAAAGGAGGACACCTAGTGCATTTCTTGCAAGAAAGGCACCTTCTGTTAGTTGACTAGAGGAATTCGGTATAGTGCTAAAAGGAAGTCATAGGAACACTCTTAAAACTCCTTATTCCTCTCAGTCCACATCATCAAATTCTTGTTGATCACAGTTCTCACTTCTCTCGTTTTTTCTATAAGCAATTTTTTTTTTTTAATCTGTCTGACACCAAGAAGGTACTATAACATGTTACAAAAATGAATAGGGAATTCTAGGAATTTACACATGAAAGGAGTACAAAAACTCTAGCATGTGTTCCGAGCCTTGCATTGGACTTCTACTATACCAAAAATACAAGTTCTGTCGGGAATCTGAACTTGAACAAAGATAAGAATAGAAGTCTTTCCTCAACCTTAAAATAGCTACGGTTTCTTTCTGTCCACATTGACGAAAATATAAATCTCACAATAGAGATATGGTTCTAGTCATGTGCTATCCCAAAAAGCGGCAGAGGTCACGTAACAACTAAGGTTTGTCAATGTGCTCAATGGTCTACTATATCAACTTGCTTCGACACAACAAGGCTTTTCTGTCTGTCTAATCACTATGCACTTAAAATACAATAGGCAGCTCCTATCATCGTATCCAGAAGCACTAGGGTGCTTAAGAGCCAAACTCATTGGAGATGACAAAAACCATCAGCATGTAGTATTCTCGGAGAAACCATCTTTTTTCCTCGTACAGTTCCACTTTTGTCTTGGATCTCTCTCCATCTCTTTCTTCATTTTTTTTTTTTTTTTTTTTGGGGGGTGGGGTAAGGGAGGAGGGTAGAGAAACTAAAAAGAATTGGAACTCTTAGAAGAAGACAAGTTACCTTTAAGAGAAAGTGCTATGAGTCATTCAAAACTTAGCTCGAACCAGAACTTGCAGCACATGGGGCTTGCCTATTATCCTCATTCAAAGAATGGGTATTATCAATCACAGGTGCATGCTGCTCAGCATGGCCGACAGGTAAAGTGTCCTCCGATATATTTGATTCAGCAGAACTGGCTCTGCTATCAGTTGTTTCCAAATGCTCCATTAGGTTTGATACAGTGGCAACAGCTGCACTGACTTCATTCCTAGATTCGGCACAATGGTCTGGTGTTGAACTATTACGAGAGAATAATTTCTCTTTCCAACCCCTTGAACTCTTTGTTAAAGATTCTTTGTATCTAAAACATGACGATCAAAACAAGTAAATAGGGCTTACAAGCAAATAAATTATCTGATGTTTAAGAAGTCAGCTGAAGAGTTATAAGAAATGATATTAGAGTTTCCATATACCTCATTGACATTGCACTAAATCGAGACTTTATAGAATCTGAAAAAGACTGAAAATCTGATGGTCCCGCTCTGTCTTGATTGTTAGAAGAGGATTGCGGAGGAGTCCTGCAATACCATAACTCAATAATAAGCAAAAAATAAGAGAATATATTAGCTATATTTTTCTTTTGTCCCTTGGCCTTTACTTTTCTCCTCTCCCCTCTTTTCTAAGATTCAACATTTATGATATGATTCATCTTGTTTGCCTACTTTCCATACACGGTGAATGGGAATTAAGGCGCATGAAATAGCCATCAAAAAGGGTAAAATCCACGAGAAGGAATTTTTCCTGTGCCCCTTTCTCGAAAGGGCGAGGGTGGTGGCTTTCTTGTGGTAGTAATTGTGACCTCATTGCATTAATATGTAAGTGTAACATTGTAACTCATAGGGAGCTAAAAAAAATAAAGGAAACCACCAAAACTCTGAATCAAGTTTGAGACACAAACATACCTATTGATTGAGGAATTCCCAAGCTGATTAACAGCAGCATTTGATCCTGACCCAGAGGCATGAACCTGATCAGCTTGAAAAGAAGATGGTTGAGTAACTGGCTGTCCAGAAACAATTGCAGAATCCTGACCAGATACCAAGACTTCAGGAGTGGGTTCACCCCCACTCCTCTGAGTAGAAGATGAAGCACCAGCAATAGGAGGAGCATTTGGATGAGTTGAAAACACCAGAAATTGGGAACGGCCTTGAGCTGATGACCTACCTCGCGGACCTTCCCTTCTGGCAAGGTGGCGTGTCCTTCCCATGGCAGCGGCGGCAGCTAAGTGCTGAATGATACGCTCTTCAAGCTCAGAATCAGTTGCACTTGACGGTAACTGTAAAAGGAATGTGCCCCAAGATTTTGTCACAAAATGGACCATAAACAGCTCATAGAAAGAAGAAAATTGTGTGGACTTAAAAAATGCTAACATGCTGCAATTCAAAATCTCCTAAAGTTGGATGGTGAAAGATTGTGGTGTTTCTAGGAGGATTCATCCTGATGTTTCGCTCGTGCTCTACTGCATCCAACAACTCCTGGCTGTAAGAGAAGCACATTTATCAACAGCCTCGAAGGAGGATTAAGGAAGATCATAGAGTGATATACAAGTGGCTGATTTGAGGATAAGACAGAACCTGTTAGGGTCTTTCAAGCTGAGAGGCTGCCAACACATGGGGCACTGGGAGCTTCTCTGACACCTGCGTAACATACGTTCAAGAATTATTCAGGATATTAGCGCAGTCAAATAAAGCTCCATTCATGCCTTTTAGTCTCAAAATTTGCAGCATATACAGTCAAAGATCCAAAGAGTTCATAATCTATCAACTGATAATTTTCAGTGACAAATATAATTTGCAATGAATAGAACTTTGTTAAAAAAAAAAATGCTCCAACTTGATCTTTATTTAATTTTAGTATCAGAAATAGGCGATATAGTCACGATTCCATTGATCAAAGACACTTATATTTAACCTCCAAAAGGATTTGGTTGGAATAATGGTAAATAGGAGATATTTGGTGATTCAAGCAGTCACTTCTATTGTTTATATAAAAAAAGTCATTTTTTGCTCTCTTTTATTGTTCCTAACAGACACAGCAAGGACCAACAGTAACAACAGCCCCCCCTTCTCCTGCTTGCTGGACTCTTTTGCGGGAACTCTGGTACAAAAGATAAATAGATGAGATGAAACACCAAAGATCATGGAAGAAACTACTGGTGTGACACCCTTTTCTCTGTCATCAATTGTGATTACATTCCACATCATCTAATCACAAGCAGTGAGCAACGTAACGTACAGTTTATTTATGGACAGGCTACTTACAAAAAAGAGTCAATGCTGAAATCAAGTCACCATTGTTCTCCTACATTTTCAAGGTCCAAGAGGAGCATATAATCCTCTAAGAAAACCATGCACTACAAAGTTGGGCAACAGAGTAATATATCACATAAAAAGACAAACTCCAAAAGCCCTATGTCATTCTTAATTGCAGTATTTTGCTCTTTGACGTTGTCAAAATACTCTACGTCCATTTTATGGTTCCTACCAGTGGCACTTTATAGGGAATTCTAATTTTTCCACATTGAAGCCTACAACTCTCATCTTTATAGCACAAGAGGAACAACAAAGGCCCTAAGGCAGCCATCTATGTGCACAACATGTCATCTTTTGGGCAAGTAATAAAAAGGTGTTATGCATCATAGAGATAAGTGAAAAGAACAGTTTAGACATGAGATATCTAATTAATAGGGAATCATTTGGATCACCATTCAAGAATACATTGAAGATGGAACTCATGCTTGCAACCAGTCACCTGCAAATTTAAAACATTATGTTACTCGATGATAGAGCCCATTCCGTTCATAGTGACATATGATAATGTGAACGATACGTACAGTAGAAGGATCACTATCACAAAATGCTTCAAGGCATATGCTGCAAGCATCATCGCAAGCATCCTGAATTCCACCTTCCACAAATGCCGCAGCCGAAGTTAAAATATCCTCAGACTTCTTGCCCTCCTCCATCTGTCAAAAGATCAAACCTTTAAACATCACTCAACTTTAATAAAGGAACCAAAAAAGCAAAACAAGCATTCTGACTTCTAATCTCACACGCAAATTTACAAAAACCAAACGAAATCCCTCAAAACAAAATAATTACCTTACTTGCTCTCACTTTCACTGGTAATATGACTAATTAATTACAGGTGAGAATCAAATGCTACAGAGACAAAACAATGTCTCTCTGTTTCAGTTTAATACGGTATGCATAGTAATAACTGTTTCACCAGTTAGCTGGTCTCCGATAAGAGCTTCACAATTGATTAATAAACATCCAACAGCAGCTCAAAGAATAACAAATAGGAGACTAAACCCCACTATCTCCATGTTCATTTAACAAAGCTTTGAATAACAATTCCCAGCACTGAAAAGAGTTTAAATGAAACCCCCACCACAATTTAATATAAAAATAAAAACCATATAACAAATTCAAAAATTTCACTATATTATCCCTTCTTCCCAAAACCACTCTACAGCCAAAAAAAAAATTAAAAATGGAAACCCACATCAAAATCGCGCAGATACACAAAAATCTGAGCAGAAAAATGGAATTTTTTTTCCAACCACCCACTACTCCAATTAGTAAAAGAAGCTCAATTTCAGACACCACCAGTAAAATTAATCAATTTTACAAAACCATACAAGTACTGAAAACTTACCTTAAAGAAACTTGAATGAATAAGGCAGATCAAAGAACAAGTTGATCAGGAGAATTTTGGGTTTTGAAAGTTAAACCACAGAAATGAAAATTGTGGAAGGACAGAGGAGACTTTTAACTTTCCCTTTGATTATTTGTTCTTTATTATTTTTATTTATTTATTTCTGCTTTCTTTCTTTCCTTTTTTTCTTTTGAGGGCTGAGCCCAAAATAGCTTTCCTATAAGGTAAGTTTAGTAGGCACTTTGGACAATATTTTAGTTGGACTTGGAGTTACCAAAAAAATAATAATATTTTGACATATACGAAAAAATAATTATTATTTTTTTAATTGTAATAAATTATTCAGATCATTATTTCTTAAAGAACGGTAAAATCCAAAGTAAATTAAGAGAATACACGACAAGTGCAAAAGAAAATTACATTAACAAATTATTTAAAAGGATATCTAGGAAAAAAAATGGCACCATTTCGATTAAATCAAAAAGTATATATTGTACTTTTTATTATTTTTGATTAGTTGTGAATGAATAATTTTAACATTTTGATTTTTGTTTTTTCTTCAGATTTTAAAAAATAAAAACCGAAAAAGAGTTATTCTTGATAAATAACATATTTAATAAATTGGTTATATATTTATTGATTATAATATTAGATGTGGAAAATTATTTTTATTGACTCAATTCATTATATTTTTATATGAGAATTTAAGTATTTGATTATTTCATCAAATATATATTACCATAATCTTATTGATTGTGTATGGTCCTTATTTCAATCAAGTGAATTAAGTTCAAAAGAAGTAACTATTTTTAGCATAATTACTTCTTTTTTTTTAAAAAAATAATTATTGTTATTTCCACATTCAAATATGTTATTGGATTAGAAGGAGGATTTCTTCTGGGGCATAACCATAATTATAATAAAATTCGAGGACATAAACCTAAATTCCAAATTCTCGAATTTTGCCTTTATATAGTAGGCTGGCTTCTTCAATTAGCAATTTTTCTAGTACAAAGATGTCTGGGGAAGAAGAAGAAAACGCCGCTGAGCTCAAAATTGGTGATGGTAAATAAGATTACTCTTCAATACACTTTATGAATCGGTTTCGTTGTTATATGAATTGCTTAACTTTCTGGAAATTGAGTTTTATACTTAAAAAAATCTTTTTTTTTCTTCAATTTACTCATAAAAATAGGTTCTTTCTTTCTTTTTTTAACCATGAAGGCAAGGGGGAGTCAAGTTTTTTCATCAAGATTTTGTTTTTCCTATAATGGGTTGTGTAGTATTGGGTTTTTTCCCCAATTTGTTGGGATTGGTTCTAGGGTCTTTTTTTTAATAATATATGCAGGATAAAATAGTTAACTGGCTGAGGCTACTATATGGTGCAGATGGTTCTTTTTATTGATTTAATGTGTATGAGAAGAGACTTGATATTACATTTTGCTTTTTTCTGGATCAAGTAAAAGATTGTTTTTTGTTCATATGTGGTGATCATTTGTAGACTTTAGTCACTTCAAACTGCCTAGCTCCACTGTATGTCTAACTTAACTATTTAGCATCTGTATCGTGATGTGCATCTTTAAAACTTTTTTTCTTTTATCCTTGGTTAGTTACTTCAGAATTGTTTTCAGCTGTCCATATAAGTTTGTCGATGGATTGTTGAGGGCTTCAGGCAATAGAGGTTATTGCTGAGGCATGAAGTGGAGGGGGATTAGATTAGTGGTTTTGCATTCATCGTTCTTGAGATGTGAAATTTAGGACGAATTTACAGATTGGGAGGAGGGGAGGTGTTCTATAGGTAGTCTGTCTATAGTAAAGCTCCCTACAGGAGAACAGACAATTTCCTACCCAGACAGTATTGGGCAGTAGAGCTCTAAAGGAGGTCATTCTAATGTGGCAGCTGCTTCGAGTGCCATATTTACGGATGAGAATTATAGGAAACGAAGAGGAATGCTTGTCAGTTGGTGGTTCTTGTGTGAAGAGATGGGAAAGGATGTTGAAATTCTCACCCACTGCAAGGCGGTGATAAATGGAAGCTGTGCTTAATCTTTTTGGCCTTTGCTTGGCAAGGCCAATTTCTCTGAAGATATTAATCAGTTGCTGAAAGCATAAGAGGGGTGAGGAGGAGAGCTTGGGAAGTCACTCCTTAAGCAGTTATGTGGACCATGTGGAGAGAGAGAAATAGAGTTGACATAAGGATACTCTGCTAACTGTTGTCTATACGTGAAGTTTATTTTCGTCGTCCATGTCCATACTAAAGCCTAAAGTTATAAACTAGGCGATAATTTCTCCTGTCACATATTCAGTCAGCCAAGCCGGAGGGAAGTGGTTAAGTGTGTGCCCCCAATCATCAAATGACGATAATTTCTCCTGTCACATATTCAGTCAGCCAAGCCGGAGGGAAGTGGTTAAGTGTGTGCCCCCAATCATCAAATGGACCCCCCCCCCTCCCTTGTCATCCCTCCAGCTTATCTCTATTACTCATGGTGAAAGCTTGTGCAAAGTCTGTAGTCTTTTTCCTGTTCGTATGCATACAAACAGCATCTCTTGATGAAGTTCATTAACTTCTTTTGGTACTTCGGTTTCAGAGTTTTTGAAGGCCAAATGTCTAATGAACTGTGAAGTCGCATTGATTCTTGAACACAAGTATGAGCAGCTCCAGCAGATGTCTGATGATCCAACCAATCAGATTTCGCAGTATGTATATAAATCTAGATGCTCCTGTTATGTCATTAAATGCTCAGATATTTAAGTACATGCTGGATTACCTGTACAAAATAATTGGTATTCTGTGATGCATGTGTCTGTGATAAGTTGTTGTCTTCCTCCATATCAACTTTTCAATTTATGCCAACCACTTTGTGAAATTTTCATGTTCATATATAGGCAAAATGCAAAGAAATATTCTTAAGGAAAACTATGCCAAACTGATATGGTTCTACTCTTTCAACATCTAAATATGTTATTTTAAAGAGATAACATGTGTGTAGCCATCACGTTCTCAAGTTTGGTTAATTTGGTTACCTTTGACTTCCAGGGTATTTGAAAAGTCACTGCAATATGTGAAGCGTTTCAGTCGGTACAAGAACCCTGATGCTGTTAGACAAGCTCGAGAGTATCCTCCTACCTGTGGCTTAGATTGAAAAACTTCAGTTTTTGACATTTATGCATTTACAATGACTAATCCTTTTATAGAATGTAAACCTTAACCTCGATTCAGGATCCTTAGTAGGTATCCACTTGCTGAATTCGAGGTAGGAATCTGTTCTTTTAATTTTCCTAATTTACTTCAGACTTGTACCACCATCAATATCTTCATGGAAACTGCAGTTTATAAGTTTGAATATTGTGCAGCTCTGTGTTCTTGGGAATCTTTGCCCCGAAACCGTTGAGGAAGGTATTGCCATGGTTCCATCCATCAAGGTACTCATGCGTGATATTCAACCTTACATAAGAACATATTGTATTGCAGATATCTAGAGTTGTAGTACTTTGTGGACTTTATAATTTCAAACAACACATCCAAAATGCTTCAAATGGGCATCCTAAACAATTTCTTCGGGAGATTTTCTTTGTCTTACTTGGTCCTTTGAGGGATTTAACGTCCAGAGTTTATTTCATGGCTGGTTTGGAAGTTCTAATAATTTTGCCAAAAAAGTCTTATACTTTGGAGGTGTATAAAATTGATCCTCGTCATTTCACCATGTATTATCTGTTGTCTCATTTGTTTAGGCATAACATCAAATCTAATCAGAGCTGCTTGTACATCAGTGTGTGTGATCGTAACATTTCACCATAAGGCTAAAGGAACTCTTTAAAATGTGCCGACAGTGTAAATCTTCAAAAAGAAAATTGTTTTCCCAATTGTACTGTCTAATCATCCAGCAATAAATCCTCCTATTACTCTTTTCATAAACTCGGGCTAACTGACATCCCTTCCATGCTTGCAGAATAGAGGACGTGCACTTGATGAGGAAGCAATTGAGAAAATGCTAACAGACCTTTCTCTAATAAAGAAATTTGAGTAGTCTCAACATTGTGCTGGTCTTGCTATGCTGCAGCAGTCTCTGCTTCTGAGCCTGTACCTCCATGTAGTTTCCATGTATTTATTAGTATCAGTTCTGTAATGCAAATTGGGCTCTGGCATTATGTTGAAAACTTTATTTGTTGATTGAGGAAGAAAACAATGGACTCGTTTCTCTCTGGACATTTTTTTTATTTTTTGGTAGCTGGTTGTAACCACAATCCTTTGGTAGACGGACCTAAACTATTGTAATGATATACAAGGTTTGTTGTTTCCACTTTTGTGAAAGACAAATAAGAGCATGCCTTGATTGGAATATTAGCTGTGGGTCCTGAGGGTCTTTTTTCTTTGTCAAGAGGTGACCTCAAGAATCAACCAATGAAAAATTTGCAGTACTGGTGACTAACAACCCTCCTTTTTGCCCAAATAAATGAGATGGGATCACTCAATCACTGAACTTTTTGAGTGATTCATAACAAAACACAACCATATTCAATCACTACTCGACGTACTATAGTAGCTGCCTTGATTGGAACATTCGCACACTGTATCCTAAAATAGATACCTTGGATAGCGTCGATAATGAGTTTCTAAAAGTCGAACTCAATGAACTCTGCATTAAGAAAACATTGCAGTCGTTGCATCTTCGAAATAACAAAAAAAACAAAAGTTATACACCACTAGACTGGCCATCCGTTTCATCTGTTTTTTTTTTTTTTTTGGTGTGTGTGACCACTTGCAGGCCAATACGCAACTCTGAATAAAAAACATAGCAAGAGAAAGGATGAAGCCATAGCATTGATAAGGTAACGTTCTAGTGCCTATAATGCTATGAAGACTACTTATACGATCATAAATCATACAACTAAATAATATAGAAGGCACCAGGAAAATGACTAATCAATATAAAAATTCAATGTTTACTCAAAATTGACGTCTGTTAAAGATGAACATGTGCTACTGAATCCCAAGAAAACCTTGGTCAAGTAACTGTCCAGCAATGTCTATGAAGATTAAGGAGGGTTTCATGTAAGATTAAAGAGAACAGCTGTAGTCATCAGTACTACTACCCAGAATGGGTCAATTTACATCTATATAATCATACATATACACGGTTTGGACAAAATGATGACATCCATCCCTCTATATTTTAACATTCAGTGTTGCACTTCGACGGATTAGTGTTTCACCACACATCCAATAAGATGCACACCATATATCACCGATGCTGGCAAGAGTATCCACCTGCAGAAAGACAAATTCATTGTAATAGACAGATAGTGTCGTTTATCAAGAAGACATAATCAGAAACTATATTAGAATGAATGGAATTGCAAGAAAATTGCAGATAATTTTGGTCCTAGACACCGTCCTTCCAAACAGCCAAGAGAGAGATAAAGAGGAAGAAGAAGAAGAAGAAGAAGAAGAATCTGGTTTGTACCAAATAGTACTAAAAGGAAATCATGGGAAGACACATAAATGTCTATCTGTGGTATTTGTAAGACTACTTCTGATGGGACTTGATATTGGTCACTGGTCCGAACAAATTATCCGTCTAGATGGAAATGTTTGACAAGTTCTTCATGATGGTGAAACTAACAAAGCTTTGGAGACTCTGAAATTTTAGCTTAGCATCTATCAGTGTGCCTTATCAGCTTATCCATTGAACTATCTGGTCATAGCAATTCACTACAAAAGTATGAACTTCCAAATGAAGTTCATCATAGGAGCAGTTCTGCACATAACTATTATTCCTAGCATACAAATGAAGTAGTTTAGCCAAAGCTTCTTAGAAGTTTAAATTATTCCATGATATAGTGATGGGGAATTCCAGGACTTAACATATGGAGGAGTCCAGAATCTAGCATGTGTACCCAAGGGTGGCCTAGTGGTCGATTCAAAGGCATGATAACCATGACGTCTCAGGTTTAAATCCCAGTGAAAATAAAACACACTAGGTGATTTTTCCTATCTGTCCAAGCCTTGATTGCCAGAGTTACCCAGTACTTGTGCTGGTAGGAGGTAGTAGGTACCCCATGGAATTAGTCGAGGTGCGTACAAGATGGCTGGGTACACCACTGTAATCAAAAGAAAATACTCTAGCGTCTGTTCCAAGCCTCCCACTGCACTTCTATTCCAAAAATTACAAGTTCTATACACAAAGATAAGGACAGAAGTTTATCTTGAAAATAGCAATGGTTTCTTTCTATGGATACCGACCAAAATATACATCTCATAACAGAGAGATTTTATAGTCATGTGGATATGCCAGAAAGCAGCGGAAGCCATATGACAATTAAGGCAGTCAATGTGCTCAATGGTATACTGCTATAGCAACTTGCTTCGACACAACAAAGGGTTTCTGTGTCAATGTCACTAATGTGTATGCATTTGAATTATAAGGAGCAGCTCCTATCATCATATCCCTAGGTGCTAAGTGCCAAACTCATTGGAGACCACAAAAGCCATCAGCATGTAGTATCCATGGGAAAAAAACTTCCATTTTTTTCTTACTCTTCTCCCACTTTGTTTTATTTCTGTTTTCTGTTTCTTTTTTTCTTGTTTGAGTTTGGAGTTAGTGTGGAGAAACAAAAAGTAATTGTAACTCTTAGAAGAAGACAAGTTACCTTGAAGAGAAAATGCTTCAACTCATATAAAACTTAGTTTGAACCAGAACTTGCAGCGCATGGGGATTGCCTATTATCCTCATTTAAAGAATGAGTATCATCAGTCTCAGGTATATGCTGCTCAGCATGTCTGACAGGTAAAGTACCGTCCAGTATATTTGATTCAGCAGAACTGGTTCTGCTATCTGTAGTTTCCAGATGGTCCATCGTGTGTGATACAGTGGCAACAGCTGCCCTCACTTCATTCCTAGGTTCGGGAACATTGTCTGATGTTGAACTGTTGCGAGAGAAAAATCTCTCCTTCCAACCCCTTGAACTCTTGGTTAAAGATTCTTTGCATCTGGAAAACAACGATCAAAGCAAGTAAATAGGACTTGCAAACAATTAAATTTTTCCGATGTTCAAGAAGTTACTTGAACAATGATAAAAGATGATATTAGAGTTTCCACGTACCTCATTGACATTGCACTAAACCGAGACTTCATAGAATCTGAAAAAGACTGAAAATCTGATGGTCCGGTTCTGTCTTGATTGTTAGGAGAAGATTGAGAAGGATTCCTCCTACAATACGGTAGCTCAATAATAAGCACAAATAAGAGAATAGATTGGACTCATTTGTCCTTTACTTTCCCCTTCTTCCCCTTTTTCTTAAAATTAAATATTTATGATATGTTGAGTCTTTGGTCACGCACTCTTCATTAATGGTGATTGGGAATTAAGAGGCATAAGATAGCCATCAAAAAAGGGCAAAATACATGAGAAGGCCTTTTTGTTGTGCCCCCACCTCATAAGGGTGAGGGTGGCGGCTTTCTTGTGGTAGTAATTACGAACTCATTCCATTTTTGGAGGATCCAGTCCCGTGAATATAATATGTAACTCATGTACGGCAAAATAAAAGAGGAAGCCATCAAAACTCTGGACAAGACTGACAAACAAAATCACCTATTGTGTGACGAAGTCCCAAGTTGATTAACAGCAGCATTTGATCCTGATCCAGAGGCAGAAACCTCATCAGCTTGAAAAGGAGGAGGTTGAGAAAGTAGTTGTCCCGACCCTTCTCCAACAGCAATAACCGGAGAATCCTGACCAGAAACCGAGACTTCAGGAGTGGGTTCACCCCCACTCCTCTGGTTAGAAGATGAAGCAGGAACAGCAGCAACAGCAGCAGCAGGAGAAGCATTTGGATGAGTTGAAAACACCAGATATTGGGGACGACCTTGAGCTGAGGACCTACCTCGCTGACCTTCCCTTCTAGCAATGTGGCGTGCCCTTCCCATGGCAGCGGCAGCAGCTAAGTGCTGAATGATACGCTCTTCAAGCTCAGAGTCAGTTGCGCTTACCGGTAACTGTGAAAGAAATGTGCCACAAGATTGTCACAAAATGGACCATAAACAGCTTATAAGAAGAAAAAGTTGTGTTGACTTAAAAAATGCTAACATGCTGCAACTCAAAATCTCCTAAAGTTGGATGGTGGAAGATTGTGGTGTTTCTAGGAGGATTCATCCTGATGTTCCTCTCGTGCTCTACTGCATCCAACAATTCCTGGCTGTAAGAGAAGCACATTTATCAATAAGCCTTTGAAGGAGGACATAGGAAGATCATGGAGTGATAAGCAAGTGGCTGATTTGAGAATAAAATAGAACCTGTTAGGGTCTTTCAAGCTGAGAGGTTGCCAACACATGGGGCACTGGGAGCTTCTTTGACACCTACAACACATGCATTCAAAATAATCAGGATATTCGCTATGAAATAAAACTCTATGCATGCCTTTTTGACACAGTATGCAGCATATACAATCAAGATCCAAAGCTCATAATCTTTCAAATGATTATCTTCCATGACAGTTTCTAAGGAACACAACTTTGTTCCAAAAATTAAAAAGTACGAAATCAAATGCTCCAATGTTATCTTTATCTAATTTTAATATCAAAATAGTAAATTTAATCATGATTCAATCAATTAACACAACTTGCATTTAACCTTCCAAATGGAATCAGTTAGAATAATGGAAATAGGAGATTTTGGTGATTCAAGAAGTGACTTTTCATTATGTTGTTCACCCTTTTATTATTCCAGACAGACGCAGCAAGAAACCAACAGTAAGAACAACCCCCTCCTCCTGCTGACTGGGCAGTCGGTAAAAAGATCAGATGAGATGAAACACCAAAAATCATGGAAGAAAGTCAGAAACTATGGATGTCACACCCTTTTCTGAGTCATCAATTACGACTACATTCCACTATAGTCACAATCACTGAGCAACATCAAGCACTATTTATTTATGATGTGTTACTTATCAGAAAGAATCACAATGCTGAAATCTAAATGACCACCTTTCTCTTACATCTTCAAGCAAACTGTTCAATAGGAGCACATAATCCTCCAACTGTCCAACAAAACCATGGAATCCAAAAGTTGGGCAACAGAGTAATATATCAGATACAAAGAGAAACTCCAAAAGCCCTATCTAGCTTATATGTTCCCACCAGAGGCACTCCATAGAGAATTCTAATTTTACACAAGAAAGCCTAAAACTCATCTTTACGGCATTAGAGGAACAAAGGCCCTAAGGCAGCCATCAAAATCCACAAAATGTCATCTTTTGGGGAAGTCATAAAAGGTGTTATGCATCAGAAAGATAAGTGAAAGAACAGTTTAGACATGAGACATCTAATTAATAGAGAACTGTTTCGCTCACCATTCTAGAATACATTGAAGATGGAACTCATGCTTGCAGCCTGTCACCTACAAATTGAAAGATAATATTACTCCACGATGAAGCACTACTGTTCACGCTAATACCGGATAATGTGAAGAATACATACTGTAGAAGGATCACTATCAGAAAATTCTTCAAGACATATGCTGCAAGCATCATCGCAGGCATCCTGAATTCCACCTTCCACAAATGCCGCAGCTGAAGTCAAAATATCCTCAGACATCTTGCCCTCCTCCATCTGTCGAAGGATAAAACCTTACTAACATTACTCTACTTTAATAAAGAAACCAAGAAAACAACAAGCATTCTAACTTATAATCCCATACGCAAAGTTAGAAAAATCTAAAGAAAACCCTCAACACCAAATTATCAACCTTATCTGCTTTCCCTAACACCGGTAACATGACTACTTCATTGCAGATGAAAATCAAATGCTACATACAATACATGTTTCACTCCAATTAAGTTTCTTTTCCATCTAACACGTATCGATTTCCAATTTTTTTTATCTTGGATTAAAAAGTCATAACTGATTAATACACTTCCAATAACATCTCAGAGAAAAAACCCAAGATTCCATTTTTATCAAACAAACTTTATAGAATAACATCTCAAACTCATCACC
>JAJONR010006031.1:0-51990 GCA_029582245.1 Solanum etuberosum | reverse complement strand
GGCGAGTTGAATATATTATTTTTATTCAATTTTTAAGCTTTTGTATGCTTGAGTTAGTCTTCCGCTTGTAGTCAGCCAGGATGAGGGTTCGCTTGGGGCCAGCAATGATTCTCGAGTGCCGGCCACGTCCAGGGTGTAGGCTCGGATCGTGACAGTTGGAGGACGGAAAGGTACAATCAATGTGAAATATTATTTGTGAAACTTATTTTCTGTACTTCAACAAGATAAATCATTTTCTTATTATTAAGGAACATATTTTCTTAAAAATAATATTCTCAAAATATTTTAATCAACGTATCAAACATAAGAAAATTAGAAATCATTTCCGAACACATCCTATATATTGGCATGTGGTTCATGCAGTTGGGTCCTCTACACAACAAGTATATTTATTATTATTGCATGGTGACTTCATTGGGAAAATATAATGACTTTTACCTTCTTCAATAAGAAAGTATATTCTTTTTCCTTTCATTTTTTCAGTAATAAGAAAGTATAGTTTAATTGAAATGAGAATTGATTAAAGATTAGTCACCAAAATCTAATTCAGTCAAAAAGCTAGTTCAACAAAGTGAAAATTATCTAAGATCATATAATGAGATCGAATATCCATATCCACCAAATGTTAGACAATTCAACACCATCTTGTACATCTAGCTAGGTTTGCCAATTGGATCATGTACAACATTGTACAGAGGTCTAACATCGAATAAAGCGAGAATTAGAATAAGTATAACTAATAATATGATAAGAAAATAAATTTTGAGTTTAACTCAACCATCAAAATTAACTTATAAGGTGTTGAGCGTCCACAAACCCCACACCCTGTATAGGATAATTCAACAAATGCTTAAATCAAATTTGAATTAGTCAGATCAATATCACAATATAACTATTTTATCATACTGAAATAAAAATAAACGGAGGAAGATAGATGTAAATAAAAAAGGTGAAGAAAAGCTAGACTTTAAATTGGTCAATCTTGTAAGGAAAAAATTGGTCGTGCGTTACAACTGGTCATTCTTGTCATTTTGCTAATGTTAATTCTTAAAGTTGGTGTGAGAACTTTTGAAGATTATTTTCAAAAAAGAAGATGCAAATAGCTTTATGTTTTTGACCAAAAAGTATGAAAATAAAAAGAAATTAATGTTTAAAGTTAAATGGTAAAGCTTTAACGACCATACTCCACTTTATAACACATTTATTAAACTGTGGGGGCACCAACAAGAAAAAAAAAAGTTTATGTTTTGTCGATAGAAATAGCGTTTACTGATTACTTTCGGCTTTTTTTAAAATTTTTTTTTGCGTATTATGTGAATTTTACCTAGAGGTATGTGGTCAGAAAGCCCATTAATGAGCCCACACATACTTGTAGTAGGGCCCAAACTGATTTATGTCAATCAAAAAAGTGAAAATTACAAAAGTATACTACTTTAGTCTTTAATTAACAAAATATCAATATACTTATATTTAATTACAAACATAGTTTTTAAATTACATACATAACAAAATAATTATTTTTTGTATTTAAGTGATTTATTTTTATTTTCTGATTTTTCTCTCTCATGTTCATTATATTACGTGCCTTTTTATGTGGAGTGTAATTAAGTTATTGAATTTTATCAATATTATCTCTCATATTATAGACCTAAATAAACACGTTTATTGATTTTTTATTTTCTTTTTTTACGTTTAGTGGATATTTAATGGGAACATATTTATTTTCTTCCTTTTTTGATAAACATTTTATGTTACCAACAAAGTGAGTGTAGATATCCATGAGTTACAGTTCCCAGAAATTTAAACCATCTTTTTAATCTGTCAAACGTGTTAACCCTTCCATATTCCTTTTCCATATCTATTAACCCTTCCATCTTCTTCAGTTCATCGTTTATCATTTTATTTAGTTCATCTTTTACCATCAACTCAACCATAGATTCACTATTTCTTGATGGAAAAGACTCCGCGTAAAAGCCCTAGACTTAACAAATCTGTCGTAGTGGTTGATAGCCCGCCGATCATATGTTCAAGATCATCATTTGAGTTGAATGCATTCACTCAATCGCATGTCAACGTAGGTATTAGAGACGATAACAAAATCTCTAACAGAATCAACGAGTGTGTTGTTATTAATTCATCCTCATCCTACAAAGTTCAATCCAATTTTTTTTTTTGTTGATACAAAGTTTAATGGTAAAGAAAAATTTGTTGCAAAAACATACCAAGGCAGCCATGAGTTTGGTGCAAAATCTATCAAAAATGATACATTTATTCCTAGTTTCTACTGATTACTATGGATTAAGGAAAGACATTGACTGGAATACAGATGTACATTATTCTAAAAAATCAGTTGGTGATCCTTTGACATACGTCAAGCGTGATAATATCCCATAACAAGATGACAATTCAATGTAAGTATAGTGTTTTTTTTGTAATTGTCTTGTATCATATAATGTTTGAGTTCTGACATATGGTATTAATCTTTGTAGTGATTGTGGTTTGTATACATGTTCTTTCGCTGAATATGTTTGTCGAGGAGATATGGACATATCAATGTCAGTTTTTGATTCTGAAAATCTTCGTTTGAGATACGGAGCGCTACTGTGGGACTACGGAAAGAGGAAAATTGATACTGGTACTGTTAGTGAAAATGAAGATTCCAGGAAAGGTGGTCAGTTAATCCGGGGGAAGAAGAATTAAAAAGTTGTATTTTTTAAGACAATTTCATGAATTTTCTTGTTGGATTTCAATATTTTGATAGTACTCTAGTTGTTTTTTGTTATGTTCTGGTGCTTTTAGATACCATTGTTGGATATTATGTTCATTCTGGAGTTTAACAATTTTTATTTTGTTAATTATTTTGGTTAATTTCTTGTGATTACTTTATAGTGTGAGTTTGGTTTATAATACCAATGTGTGTGATTGGTATATATACCATACTATTATTACGGAAATGTGTTATTATTACGTCATTTGTTTATGTTCATTATTGTTTCAAACTTTATATTCGAACTTAAGTAGTTGATACAAATTGAACGTACGTTGTTGTTATATAACACCAACATTTTAGTCAATATATAAAATCATTATTATGGCAGACCTTTTTGTATTACTCCAATATTATACCAATATATATTTACGTTTCAAATTGTGTGTTAATTCTGGTTTCAAATCAAAATATTTAACGCTAATTTATTGTTACAATGGTTTTAATATTCAGAATAACATAATATCAGTCAAAATATACCTCCTCATTTTCACCAATATTTGTTCTTACTCGACCATAAGTGTACAAATTGTGTAATTGGTGGTTATGATATACAACCATTATTATTGACATTTTTTAGTATTGCTCAATTAGTATATCTAAAATTTTACGGTAAAAACGTGTACTAATTCTGGTTTTAATTCAAACCAAACTCATCACTTTAACTTATTGTTTGTCTAATTAATGTGAGTAATACCAAAATATAATCTAGTATATACCCCCAATTTGAACAATCTTTGTGCTTTGTGCTTATTTCAGCGAAAGTACACCAAGTGTGTCCATTATACAACCATTATTAGTGATCAACATTTATTAGTATTACTCAAACATTATACCAAAATATTTAACTGAACATTGTGTAATAATTTTGGTTTCAATTACTCTAAGTAGTTGTTGCACATATTCAATATTTAATGTTGGTATTTAATACAAGCCTTTCAGTCAAACAGGAGAATACCAACGATATGTCAATTAAATCACCAATAATAAGAATACAATAATCAAGAGTAACCAAGGTTGGATAAAATTGCATTTATCATTCTTAAAATATCCTAGATTTTTTGCAAGAAGCAAAAAAAATTATTTAAAAAATTTGAAAATAATACATCATTGCTAATTCTGATAAGGAAACTTGGGGCAAGTCTTTTTGTTATGCCCTGATGGACCACATTTACTACAAGTGACTTTACTCCTCTTGTATTTTCCTTCGTTGAATCCCTTCTTACGGTCATAACTTGGTGGTCTGCCTGGTTGTTTTCTTGTAATTGGTGATAGCATTACCTTTCTCAAAATATGCGATAGAATATTCCAAGTGCTTTCGCAAGGCAATGGTTCTATGTGAATTGCATAAGTATCTTTTTAATTCTTATTACTATAATAAGCTGAACAATAATCTTCGCGATGTTTGTTCATGTATCTGATAACTGCTACTGCATGACTACAAGCAATCTCATCGTGTTGAAATCGTTCGCAACTACACATTCTAGATTGTCGTGTCAACACCTAATTGGGAAGCAATAGAAGTAATTAAGCCTTCATATTTGATGTTTGCATCATATATCACTCCTTCAATATCGTAATCAACGTATCTACCTGTTTCAGACCAAAACTTATTAGTAGTGATTCTCGTAAAACAGATTTACTAGAATTAACTCAAATATGGTGTTGACACCATCATTATGTACCAAAATAGAATCAACATGTACACCATCAGCATCTAAAAAAAAACTCTGAATGATACCAAAAATTAACAGAATTACATCAAAATAGAAACAATATGTACACCATCATCATGTACAAAAAAAAATCAACTATGAATGAAACCCAAAAAAATCAGAATTACACCAAACACCAACTATGAACGATTAATTTCACCATATCACGTACCAAAACACAGAATCACCAAAAAAACCAATCCGAATGACACCAAAAATACCAAAATTACACCAAACTAATAAAAAACGATCAATTTCACCAAATCAATTACCAAAACACATAAGCAGTAAATATGATTTATATTCTAAACCCCAAAACCATACAAAACAAACAAAAGGAGTTAAAAATATATTCTGAAAACTCGAAATTGGTGAGAATTAAAAAATAAAACAAAACAGAAACTCGGAATTGGTGAATAACAACAACAAACTATTTTTCAACATTAATTAAATGACTCATTATAGACAAAATTTAATTTTATAAAATAGATTTTTAACGTTGTTTTTTCGATTGTAACACAAAAAACCCATATCAAACATGATGTACTACAACATAATCATCATAATTATTAGATGAATCACGTAAAAAAACACAAATTAAATATTGAATTATCAATAATACCTGATGCGTGTCAACGTCCTTTATGTTGAATTAGGATTGAATAATTGTTGGTATCCATGATTGAACTGTCGACCAGAATGAGTAGAAAGAGAGGTTTTTTATTTTTGTTAAGAAACCTTTTATTGAGAAAATCATGGAAGGTAAAAAATTTGCGGAAAAAAAAGGAAAAAGCAGAATTTGTAGAGGAGTAATTGAACGTTTTTTATATTACATGAGGAGTAATTGAACGTTTTTTATAAAAACGTTTTTTTTATAATGTCTACAAGTTATGCCCCACGCTTTTAAAAAAATGACCAATTTAAAGGACAAATCATGCCATTAAATTGTATGATATGCGTAAGTTTCAAGTATAAAGAGTGTTTTATCTTTGAAACTATAACTTCATTTCCACATTAATCGATAAAAACTATAATATCAAATATTTACACTTTTACTAT
This sequence comes from Solanum etuberosum, assembly GCA_029582245.1. Classification (NCBI taxonomy): domain Eukaryota; kingdom Viridiplantae; phylum Streptophyta; class Magnoliopsida; order Solanales; family Solanaceae; genus Solanum; species Solanum etuberosum. The sequence continues at coordinate 46,449 of JAJONR010006031.1, read as the reverse complement.
CTATTTGTGTTTTTTATACAGTAGCACCTTTAAGTGCAGCCGGTGCTTTAGTTTGAGAATTTGCATTATTTTCTTGAAAAAAAATTGTCATGAGCCCTAGCAGCAAGTAACTTCAGATGTTGGAGCATTAGATAGCCTTTGGATATCAACCAGTAAGTTTAATAGCTCAAAACAACACCTTCACAATCATAACGAATATGAGAATCTTCATCGGGATGTATTGGCAGAAAGTCTTTCTGAAGCTCCAACAAGTCCTGCTCATTAATTTTCACATCCCAGGTCTACCTATGTTGTCTGGCACCATAACTTCACTTCTTCAACATATGGGATGTCAAGCACCTCTAGTAAGTCTGGCATGTTTGATACATAGAGAGCAATGCCTGACTACATGAACAAGGGAAGAAACATATTTACTACAAGGTGCATTCGCTTCACCTATAACACTTCCATAGCTATACTCTGATGACTTGGTGCCAACAAGTTTTCTTCGCTTATTGGACTGCACTGATGGCAACAAATCTGACAATGTACGCTTCCTCCTGGGAAAAATGTTATATGCATTTTGCTCTGACTTTATACATGTTGCTGAATTTATTGTTTGGTGACTGTCGCCATCACTAGGTAAAACTGACAGCAATTTCTTGTTGTTATCAAGACTCAAATTGAGCTCGTCCTCACATATCTGCATCCTACCAATGTCGCGTTACTCATCAGATCAGCTTTTGCTGGTGAATCTGACTGATTTTCTAGCAATTTGAACACAGGTTTGAAATCTTTGTCGAGTTCCATCAGCAAAAAGTATGAGCTTCCACATTCTGGTAAAACCATAAGCAACAAATTTGTACTAAAAGAAATGCTCTTTGGCAGTACTGCAGACCCATGTTCAAAGACCTTAAGGCCTAAGAACCTCCCAATACTCACAAACAAATGTAAAATGCTTTTGCTTCTCAACCGAACAAAAGCCTCAGCAACTGACATACTTCCCTGGTTTAGGGCCTTTTCACACTCAACAACTACTGATGATGATATAACATTCTTGGATGAGTGAAGAACGAAGCGTCCATTCCTTATGTTTATTCCAAGGGGAAAAACGATGAGCCAAAGGCACGTACACTCAGGACTTCCTGGCCTTGATATTCCCTGCTGTCAAATATGTTATCCTTGTTCCGAGAAGGTTCTTCTACATGGCATTGAAGCTGAATAACTCCAGGTCTCTAGCAATCGAGTATAGCGATTACAACATATCACCCTTAGCATCAACTTCTCAATGTCAATACAACTCGGATCAAGGGAAAATTCTGCTTCTTTTCCTGTCAGAGGATCAATAACAAATGTGCTATGAAGACACTTAATTCGTAGATCCTTTCCAGGTTCAATTTGTATAAATGGGCATATTCCGGATTTGTTATCCAAATCCAACCAATCCAAAATCTTCAGCCCACCCTGTCCAGTACTGACATAAGTTATGAGCTCGAAACGAATAGCATCTTTCCACCTTCCCTGGCAAAGTCTCTGCACTTGCCTTACGACTTTGTCCATAACAAGTAGGACACAAAGCTCATGCAATATAGAGTATAAAGTCATTAATGGATGTTCTGCAGCAGCCATTCTTCGTTCTAAATCATCACCAAGAGCATGACGCCTAAAGTCATCCAGCTTACCAACAAACAGCTCCATATATAATATCCTCCACATCGACAAGTGTCCTCGATAACCAACAGTAACTAGAACCTTAAATTCTCCATCCACACAAAGCAGAACAGTACCATCAGTAATATCCTTAGGAACTTCAACTTTCGACGCGTCTAATTTCTTTAATCCTTGTCTTTGCTGGTCATCATTTAATAATCTCTCCAACCCTACATCTTCTATACATTTTGGCAAATGCTCATATTGTCCAGTACGAAGAACTTCAACAGCTGACGGAACATCATAGATAGGAGCACAAGCTTGTTGTAGTCCTTGATGCATAAAAAACAACGAATCCGCAACATAGGTGAAACATGAATCATGACTAGATAAACTGGATGCTAGCTGCTCACTGTAGTGTATCAAAGGAACCTGTTGGCACCATTTGGACAGGACATTGAGACGAAGCATACGCTGCTGAGTCTTAATTATGTATTTATGAATCCGAATTTTCTTCTCAGAATCAGATAAGTTAGATGAGTTGCACTTCTCCACCAACTCCTTCAACGTAACATATCATTCCTCAGCTGCTCTGCTTATCACCGCTCCTAATTCCGCCATTGATCCAATAATGGTTATATAGAAGAAATTTATTAATCTATCAAGAATAGGTAAGAATCCTAAAGCTCTGTTATGTTTCTGTATTGAAAAGATGTAATACTAACCAGCCAAATTATAATAGGATTAGAAAACTTCCTTTAACTAATAAATCTTAAATTAAACATTACTTACCAAAATTAACAAATCCTAATTTAAGTAGGACTAGAAAACCTTTTTAACTAACTAATCCTAATTAACTATAATTACCAAAAATAACAAATCATAAATTACTATGGATTCCTAATCTTGTTTTATTTCCTAAAAAAAATAATTAAATCGGATAGCTTATCAACTTTAAAAAGAATGCAAATAAGAAAACTTCTATTTTTCTGTGTTCAAAACGTAAGCAAAATATATTATTCTAAAAATATCAGTATATAATCTAAACAAATTCGATTGGAGGTGGCAGTGAGGCTAGGGTGGTGGGGTTTAGAATATATAAAAATGAGGCGACGAATATCATTTATTATTGCATGGTGACTTCATAGGGAAAATGACTTTTAGAATATTTCCTTCTTCAATACGAAAGTTTTTTTTTTTTTTCAGTAATAAGAAAGTATAGTTCAATTGAAATGAGAATTTGTTAAAGATTAGTTACCAAAATGAATCAATCAGAAAGTTCGGTTACATACTTTATGAGGGAAAGGAAAACTAAGAAAAGACAAGCATTATTATTCCAATAATTTATAGCAAATTGGTGTTCGGATCGAGCCTTAAAAATGAAGAATTTCTTGATAAAAAGATATTTTGTTTAGTGAACTTTTCCGAATAAATTTTCCGTGCATTATAAGTTAGTTGACTATTCTTAATGTCAAATTTGACTGCACTCAACTTGAACGACCCTTAATATGATATTTTTTCCTTTTTTGGGAAAAATTATGGATTTCTTTTCATAGAAGTTAGGAGAGTGTTTTTTCATCCAATGTTCAACACCTGCATTAAAATTTGATTAATCTATACTCGCGCTCCATAGGACTCATTCAAGAAAGTACTCCCTACAATTTTTTTCATATCTAAAACTCAAAATCGAAAGTTTTAATAGACTGAGAGCAGTCCATCCGCTGCACTACACATTTGATTACACCCTTTAATGATGTTATTTAGTATCTACAATTCAAGTATCCAACTATACATGACTCCATTATATTATTATTATTTTGGATATATATTTATTATGGTTCAGTCTGATTAAATAGAGTATAAATATGTCTTAATATATCAATGAATAACTCTAGTAATTTTCGAAATCAATTAACATCATCATGAAAAAAGAATGTAAAGATGCTATATATATAAAAGAATACAACCTCTGCCTTTTTCTTATCTATCTATTTTATATATATATATATATATATACCCAAAGACATGAAGAATAAAACAAAAATACAATAATAAGTAAAGCATATAACCAAAAAAAATTAAATAACTCATAATCTTTTTTTAGTGAATAAAAAGCGTGAAAGTGGCCACCACTTTGTTAAATTTGTTAGCTAAATTTGTCCCAGAATTTTGTGACACAATTCCATCATTTCCAGCAAGAACTCTATATTTGTCTTTTCTTGTAAAATTAGTACATTCAAATCCTAATGTTGCAGCCAAAATCCTCTGGACATAATTTGCAACATCATGTGGACTTTTCCCTGATGAACACGTGGCTTCTACTGGTAGTTGATTCAAGAATGTTACCTGTTGAAAATAATAATAACATATGAATCAACAATACATAGTATATAATAAGCGAAGACGGAGTGAGGGGTTCATCCGAATCTTCTTTGATGAAAAATTACACTATTTTGAACTCTTTAGTGAAAAATTTGGCTACGCCATTGATAGTAATGTCTTCTATTGATGTTTTATTGGAAAATAGGCTCGTGATTAAGGGAATTTTGACGAAAAATCCATCGAAAACGGTCCAACAAGCCAATTTCTAATTAATTTTGTAAAAAAAAACCCGTTAAATAGTAAAAAATTATGGTTAATAAAGAAAGAAATATTTTTGTTTTTATTTTTCTGCAAAAAAAAAATAGTAAAGAAAAATTAACTTTTCATTTTAAAAGTATTTCGTTATATTTAAAAGGAATTCTAAACATTACCTCATACATTGGCCTAGGGTTCATGAAGAAGAAAATGGGATCCATTCCTTTCCATCCTCTAGCTGTTGTTGCATGAAAAAACCCTACTCTATAATTCATCGCCACTGGTACGATTCGATCGGTTAATTCAGCGAAAAGCGCGCTGAACCTCAGTAAAAACGGTTCCCTACATGTCGTTCCTTCAGGGCAGACGACTAAATCTCCTTTCTCGAGCTGACGTTTGATTTTCTGCGCGTCCACTTCTCGAATCCTCGTAAGCCGGACGGTCGGGATCGGGGACAGAATCTCCGATAATCTGGAGATTGAGTACGTCACGGCCGGAATCCTACGTTGAAGTACGGTGGATAGGACCACAGGGTCTAGTAGGGTTCGGTGTGTGCACACAAAGAGCACGCCCGAGTTAGTGGTTGACGCTGGTGGTGGTGGTTTGCCCTTGACAATAACTTTACCACCAAATAATGGAGCTAAATAGGGTACAATCCATAATGGTAGCATTAAACCTATAATAATACGTATTGTTGCTAATATAACACCAAATGGAATCCATAAAAGAATTAATAGAGCAATTGATGGTGTTGGACGTTTAACAAGACGTCCATCATGAAAAATTACTGGTAATGGCTTGATAATATGATCTTGATTTTTGTTGATCATCAATGGTGGATGTGATTGTTCCTGTTTCAATTGACATTTGTAACAAAAAATAAAATAAAAATTAATGTCAATGTTATAAAAAAATATATAATCTATGTAGTTCTTTCTAGTACAATTATCATATGGAATCTCATTAAATACCTTGCTACATTGCTACATATATATAAATGTGACAATTGTTTCGACTATATAAAATTGAGACATTTGTAACAAATTTTTTGACAAGAATATTATGTCAATGTCATAACAAAATACTAGATTTTTCATTTTTAGTACTGAAGTAAATAATAAAATTTAAATTATATGTACTGACGATATAATAAAAAAACTTTAATTCTTAAACATATATATATTTGTCAAAAAATTTAGGTACCTTGAACATAAAAAGTATATCTAGTAATTCCTTGTATATTTATCGGTTGAAATCTCATCACATAGCTCTTTGATTTCCAATGATCATGTATATATTCAAATTCAAGCAAACGATAAAAGTTAAACAGGAAAATTTAAGTTATATATACTGAATATCGTACCTTGCATAGGGAAAGGAATGAAGAACCATTTTGAGGCCTTCCAAGGGCTAAGCTAGGTTGTGTTTCACCATCAAATAAAGTACCAACTTTTTCCAAAATCGAGTCGAAATCATCTTTAATAAATCCAGTGGCGAAGCCAAAATTGTTTACCATGAGTTCACTCCCAATAACATCATCAGCTCTCAAATGTTCCTTAACAAATCTCTCCACCATAATTCTTGGAATTTTTGTCACAACAATTCTCTTATCAAATGAACTAAAAATCCTCCAAGAATTCATATCAATATCATCAAAATAAAACTTAGGTAAAACAGCTCTAGCCACAACTTCAATTTCAGAAATTTTTACACCTATAGTAGCCACAAATATCATTAATTTTAACCCTTTATCCTTTTGGCCACAAATTTCAAGAAATTTAATTAATGGCCATAACATAAGTAAAATTGCAAATCTTATAAGACTAGATGCTTCAAATGCAACTAACATAAAGTAACTAAAAGGATCTTGATCTTTTAAGAGAGTTCCTTCAAGCTCACAAACAATTGATGAATCCATTTGGAAAACTATTTTTTTTTTTGGACAAAAAAATTAATGTTGTTTTTGTTGTTGTTGTGTTAGATAATTGAAATCATGAATTGGGTTTTAAGGAGTATGAGAATTGTAAGATGAAAGTAGATTTGACTTTACTCTAAGGAAAGAATGGAATTGGTTTATCTAATTTACAACTACCAAGTATATGCAAAGAAGGTACATATATATTTTTATATTAAGATGTAAGACCCTATTTGTTTGTACATTGATATATCTACATGAAATAATAAAGAACTCAATAATAAATGTTTAAGAATATATATTTGACATGTCAACATGCAAAACTAGGTTACTTAACTCAACCAACTAACTTTTTCTTTTAAAAAAAATACTATAGAGTTAATGTTGAAAAATATTATTGAATCGGATCCAATAAAGGTTTTTCCTTTCAAAATACAAGCAACAATTAAAATTAGTTAAATATACATAAACATCCAAATTGCATCACTAGAAAATATTTTATCATGAAATTAAGGGATTCTACCCGTCTTGTGAAAATTATCAACGATTGATAATCTAAGTCGCGGTTATAATAGATTTCTCTTCATTAATGAGAAATTCGTAAATTTCTTAAACTAGGTTTTACATTTAAATACTACATATCAATCTCTATATATTGATGAAGGGAAGAATATATTTTTTTGCTCTATCAAATCATTTAATTTAAACTATATACATATATAAATATTTTATGTGTTACCTTGTAATATACCGTTAACTTGCACTGATAATATAAATAATATTTTATGTGCTGTTAGTGTTATTAGATCTATTTTGGGAGTCAAGAGAATATAGCGTCCACGTCTCTATAAAAAAAAAAACTATTGCCGTATGTAGGTAACTTACTAAGATCACTTAATTATAAATTATTTTATTTTCGAGCTATGTTATCATAAAATTCAAAAACATATGTATTGTATAAATTTTTATTATTTATCTTATAAAAAATTTCATCACTTAATTGCATAACGTGTATAAAATCGTGGAAATAATCAATTTGTAGAGTTATAGTTTTTTTTAGTTTTTTTTAAAAAGAAGATGAAGAATCCAGAACAAGAAGATATTTTAGATCATTTATTATATTAATAAATAAAACGTGTAGAATTTCTGGTTAGATTCAAAGTAGTGAAATCCCAAAGAGGGGATGGTTATATTAAGGAAGATACACTTAGATATATGTATTTTTGCTATCAACAGATATATTAAAATAAGGAAAGGTGAGTGAAGTGGGGAAGAGAGATTTGTGTATCCCAGATACATTGGATTACACTAGATTCACACTAGACATGTATCTATATGTGTCTGGAGTGATTCGTATGTATCTGGAATACAAACACATAGGAGGGTGGCGTGCGTGATGTAAGGGAGGCAAAGGATGCGAGTTTGTTTTTGTTTTCCAGATACATGTGAATCCACTTAGATACAATGTGTCGAGAACAAATTACACCTAATTTTGACCCTTATATTTCGAGATACATGTCTGAACGTACCAAAATCTACTAATATTGCAAACTAGAGTACATTTAAGTAATTAGCTCCTAAATGTAAAATAGTGATATTTCTATAAGTTACCTTCTTCTTTTTTTAATATATGTTTATTATATGTTGATTTTTTTTATATCCTACACTACCCCATGGAATTTCAAATTAGTGGAGCTAATAAATTTAGCAAAAGCAATACTCTAACGTGATCTAATTAATTACATCATACTTGCGTCTCGATTGATTCATTAAATTGAGTCCTAATTATGGTAAATATTTACCCTCATACAATGTTTAAAATGTCTTTTTTTTATCATATTAATATTAGAAAAAAATACAATTTATTATATTTTTTAATGAAGTTCTTGAACATCTAAGCTAAAATTTGAAAATATCATATTAATTTATTTAGCTTCAAAATTTAGTCAAATTAACTCTCAAGAAATGAAACATAAATAAGTAATTTGAGACAGATTAAGTATTAGTTAAATAATGCAATCGTGTGAAAATTATCAACCACTTAATTAATATAGTTGACCGGCTTTGTCCATTTATGAAGGTTTTGAATTTGTTAAATTCTACCCTTTTAATTTAAATTATATAGATTACTTACAAGTTATCGTATAATAAAATGACACTTTTCTGAATACATTATCTACTTGCAAATTAGTTGGTAAGAAAAAGTAAAAAGAGTGTCATCATCAAATGTTTTAACTACTAAACTTAAAGATTGTAGTTTGTACTTGTTCCTTTTTAATTATAGATCGCGGGTTTGAGTATTAAAAATAGCTAGTTAACGATATCATGACATTATACGATATGCTTACATTGACGTGAATTATAAGCAATGTTGACGCTAGGTATATATAGGAGCGATCTAGGGCCTCATGAGGGTGTATCTGAACCCTATCTACAAAAAATTACACTGTAAATGAAGATAATTTTTTTGATTTTTATGTATATATAGCGATCGATTCTGAATTATGTGAACACTATATTATATTTTTATGTTTCGAACTCCTTCAATTAAAATCATGAATCCACCACTGACTATATATAGGCAATGCTTAGAACTATATCTTCCTTTTCACTTCAAAGTTTTAGACCACAAAAAATTGTGGTGAAGTGGTCGGTACGTACTCCTTTCTTACCTAGAAGATTTAAGTTTGTGCCCTAAGATTTTAATCATTTTTTATAAGAAATGTTTTACCTCTTAAAGTTTAGTCAATTAAAGCGAATATCGAATATCGAATATCGAAAGAGAAATATAATATCAAATGTTTACACTTTTACTATTTATTCCTGTTTTTTAATACAGACTTGCAAGAAAATTATGAAGTTAGGTTAGAAAAATTTTGTTCCATTTGCGGCGAATCATATATATATACAGTTATGGTTGCTCAACTGATTTTCATCACCTTTTTATTATCTTTTTGGCCTTAATTAATTTATCATTAAATAACCTATGGAAAATTTCCTCTCGTGAACTTTATAATATGTAATTAACTAAAAATACAACCCTTGTCTATGAATATATTTGTTATATTTATCAATCGTTTGGTTATTAGTGTTAGTTAGATCAGTATATATTGTTTGTTGGTTAATTCACAATTAACCATTTTGTGGTTGCTATTTTTTTATTTATTATTAGTTAAAAAAAATTAAGTCACAATTCTAAAACTAATTAAAATTTGATTGTTTTCATGTGAAAAAAAAAATATCATTGCAAAAGGCTATGGTTGAGTGAGAAATGAAAGCTATTTTAGATAATCGTTAAATACAAGTCAAACATCGTTATAAGTCATAACGGTTATTTGTTACAATGATGTTTCTTTATTTTTGCTTAAGAACGGAAGGATTTTATTTAGTTAATAAGAAGGTTTATCCATATAAAAGTGGAATTAGTCTATGAGATATAGTTCCATTGACATCTCTTTCGAGAGCATTTGTTACAAGAGAAGGAGATGTTGCAAAAATATAAGGCTGATTGCAAATCATATGTGGATCCTTCGTTGTCCTTCCGTATTTAGCTAGGAAGTCTGCTACTGTATTAGCCTCCCTCGGGATGAGCTTCAAGGATGATCCTTCCAGGTGTAGTAGTAGCGACCTTCAATCCGCGTATATATGTGAGTACATGAGACTGTTGCTATTCAAGGAGTTTTTTTGGGGTTGTTTGAGCAATGTGGTAATATTCAGTGGCTTGGAAGGAGATATTATAATGGTATTTCACTTTAACAAATTGTTTTTCTTCAAAATCAATTTTCATATTATATTTTACTTTTCTATAACAACAATTACATTCTTCATTCGAGTGATACACCATTTGTAAAATTACTTTTCTATAACAATTATACTTAACTATTGCGTCATAATATTTTGTAAGAATTACATTATGTATAAAATAAAATATTTAAATATTCATGAAAATCATCATTAATGTCATAAACATAGTAAAACTCAAGCACAAATATTCATAAAAAATATATATTGTGTAATGGTGCATGACCATAACTTCACGAGGAAAAACTATAAGTATTTGTCATACTTTACATTCACATCCTTTCTAATTTCACATACTTTTGTTTATAATATCTAAATAAGATCTAAAAGTAAAATACTAATATACATATATAGCAATATCTCACTATAATATAATCATAAAACTTTTAAACAAATGCTGCTATTATAGAAAGATTTGACCCTAATTGCCTTTTAGGTTTGTACACAAACACATCATGAGCAACAAAGATATACAAAACGATCCATCATAAAAATAAAGTAAACTCTGTGGGAGTGAAGATTTGGTGTGGTTGGAGAGTGAGGAGGACACAATCAATATAAAATATTTCTTGTAAAACTTATTTGTTGGGATCGAAATAAAAAGATGTCACTGAGAGATTAATAATTGTAAACTTTGAAATACAATAAACCATATAATAAAAAGATATACTAAAGATGCATAAAACATAGTAGGGTTTGGTCAAAATTGACCTATATATGTGACACTAATATAGAAAAATATTAAAACTACAAGAGAATAATCTCTTCATAACAAAAACTCTCTTAATAATTACATTATAGATATTGCTATAAAAAAATCGATCTCTGGAGGTCTTTTTTTTTATACTCTGAAGGTTAATTTTGTTAAGAAAGTATTTTTTCAAAACCTGACCTTCGAAGGAGGATCTTTTAATTATTTTTTTTCTTGTAGGGATTGTTTTTTTACTGTTTTCCTTTAAGAGTTTACCTGCAGTTAACTACTTCTCTATACATGAAAAATTAATTTTACAAGGCTATAAGTATAACACTTATTCATGTAATTATGATAAATTCAAATTGTTCTTCGATGCAGGATAATTAAAAATCAACGGTGTGGATATTTTGTTAGTTAGTTTTTTGATTTTTTTTTATTACCAAAACAACAGATTTTAAATAAAAGTTGGAAAAGGGGGTGATGGTAACAAATCCTTAATTTATTTTTGACCAAGAATGAGATATGATTTCTTGGTGAAAACCAAATTTAGGACATGTTGCCATCACTTTCCTTTTACCACTTTTTATTTAAACTCTATTTATGTAATAAAATAAAATAAAAAATTAACTAATAAAATATCTACACTATTGATTTTTAATTGTCCTACATTTGGGTATGAAAAAGGGACAATTTTAACTATCATAATACATGAATATGTGCCATGCTTGTAGCCTTGTACAATTTATTTTTCATGAATCAAATAAAAAATGCATCAAAATAATAGTAATTAAAATTAAAGGGATTCAATATCTACTATTTGGTCTTCCAATCTATTATCGGATACCCAACAACACACTTATATTTTACAGGGGACTGACTATTTCTAAAGTGGAATAAATAACCCCTTAAGTTTTATTAAAATGGAAAGCCTTAAAAATCGATAGAAATTTCTTCATCAATCAATTTTAACTTGTAATGTATGATGTGTTATATAAACTTAAACTAAACTTTCCGTCTTTAAAAATGAGAAGACCTCAAGAATCGACAGAGAGATCTTTTTCATTGGTCATTTGTTCAAATCGACGGAAACAATTGATAAATAACATTAAAAAAAATTCAAAAATTAAAACTAAAAAATAGAGCAACAATGATGAAGTAATGAACAAATAGTAGCCAAACATATAAAAGATCTAAAAATTGCCAAAAATATAAACACATTCATCAAAAAATAACAACAATCACTAAAATTTAACCCAAAACATTAAGACAACAAATCAACAATTAATTAAACAAAGCCAAAATATATATATGGTTAGGTTGTGGTTTTGGGCTGTTGTTGGTTTGGTTACTGGTAGCAGCAAACAAGGAGAGGAGAGGGGGAGGTGGTGTTTGGGTGGTGGAGCTCATCGAAAAATATGAAGAACGGGATAACTGTGGCTGTTTTAGAAAAGGGGAAAATAAGAGTTTTTAGGGTTTTATTGAAATTCTTCTCTTGATCTGAAAACTGTTCACTGTCCTCTCTACTTATATAGATAACTAAAAACCACTTTTTGTTCAAAACAATGGGATAAAACCATGGGCTATCAAAATCATTGGCTAATTAAATAGCGCGAAAATCATTTATACCCCCAACTCTATTTTAAAGATCAAACTCCTCCTTCAACTTTGAGAAACATTCATTTTCCCCCATTTTCATTATTGACTTTATTAAATATTTATTCTACCCTACGTTATCAATCTTTATCCTTTTTTTTATACTTTTTTAAAATCACCATTTTTTTTTTTCATTTGTATAACAAATATCCTATAATAAAATATTAATCTAAAAAAATAAAAAATATTGATTGAGTATATAAGCTAATGTCATTCTCGAATGAACAAAATAAAAATAAAATTTATTAATTTTAAAAATATTTATAATATGATAGCCTTATAAACATATTTTGATGCATTAATTAAAAAATAATTAATAAAATTAAAGATATATTTCATAAAAACTTAAAAGATTATTTATTTATATTGTAAATAAATTTTATATTTTTATTTATTTATGACAATCAAAATTCATTTATCTACATAGATAATAGAGAATAAAAGATAGACATAATAAATAATGTGTCATTGCACTTCGCTTCAACTGACATTTATGTTTTCAATCCTGGGTATGCACAAGTAGACACATGTGTCCTATGTGTCAATTTACATGAGAATTGTGTAATGACCCGCAAGGTCATTTTTGGAATTTTTTGTAAAATTAGCGGTTTACCCCTCCCGAGCGTGGCCCCAAGTCATTTCTGATCAATCGATAAAGTTGGTTTGGGAATTTCGAGTGTGTAGTGATTGGTTCAGATTTACTTCTGGTTGTAGCTGATATTGAATCGTGTATTTCCTTGTGATATTTGTTAGGAAGTAATGAGACTTGATTATGGGTTGACTTGTTCGTATTGATTGATCCTAATGCTGAAAAGGGGATAATAAAAGGCAACTTGATTATATATTGATGTGTGATGTGTTGAATGATTTAAAAGGTTCATTGATTCATTGTTGATATTGTATCACGATTGTGTTGTTGTGAATTATGCATTGATATGGAAATAGTCATTTCCTCATTATTTGTGTGAACAGTTCATTTGCATTGGTTCTGAGACATGATTGTGACAAGTGTTGTATGAATTGAGGAAGAATAAGAAATTAAAAAGGATGTGCCAATTCGAGGGACGTGTTGCGCGCCGCAACCGATATTATGATTTGAAGAACATGTCGTACGCCACGACGGATTCTATTATCGAGAGTCGTATCGTACGCCGCGATGAATGCATAGATAGATATGTCCCCCATGAGTCTCAGACTAAGAGACAACAATTGTGTATCGCTAGGTCAGATATGCATCACTACACTTAGCATTACATTGTATCATTTTCTTCTTACTACTCAGACTTGCCCTGCACCCTCACTCTTGGATGGTGCTCTTTGTACTTGATCTTCAATGCTTCTCACAAATCTTATATGGTCACTTTGCAAGTCACTTTGATCCACATAGACCAATTTACAATGATCGTAAGAGGCTATAAATCTATAATTTAGATATAGATGTGATTGTAACTATTTAAGTGTTGTATCACATCATATGTGGTGAAAATAAATTTTTTATTAAGGGATTCAAAATATGGAAAAAAAAATACACGAAAATTACAGGATGACAAACATAGTGGAACAAAAAGGGAAAGACTAATCTTAAACCTCTAAATTTAACATGCCTTGTCATGCCTCGTTTAATGGTCTCTACTCCATCAAGCCTTCTTAATTATAATCTTTCGTACTTTTTTTTTCTTTTTTTGCTTTGCAGAGTTCTTCTTTATTTTACTTCTTGGTTTGTTTATTCCGAATCTGTTCACATTCAATCATATATTATTTTTAAAATCGTCAAGATTCTTTAAAAAAATATAAAGATTGAGTTACTAATATTATATTACATATTTAGAATATAATAAATGATATCGCCGATTTTTGAGTTTACTTAGTTCAATTTACTAGGTTATTCATTCGCAAAAAGATTTCACAGAAAATCTTGAAGAACAAGTTTGGGATATTTTCTGTATTTCTTTCTCTGAATAAAATTGTACAAAGAATTGCTTATTTAAGCAAGTAAACTAAGGATTAAAATGCTAAAAACAAAACTACATAGTTGGGTTAAGGATGCCATAATTGGGCTATCGTTGTATTAGGCCCAAGGACTGAATATTGGCCAGAACCTGTTTCAGCTGAGCAAGCCCGATATGAAGAAGCCCAAAGATAATTCTCTTTTGAGTCGAGGATCTAACGGAAACATTCTATCTTATCTACGTTATAAAGATAGGAGGATAATGTCTGTGTACATCTTATCCTCCACAAACTACTTGTGAGATTACACTAGATTTTGTTGCTGTTGTATTAACTTTTGAAATTATATATTTATTCATCGTCTGGTCGTTAGTATTGACTAGACCGGTATACATTATATATGAAACCCTAGGTATTAACCACAAGATAACTTTGTTTTGAAACCAGATGATCCCCAATAGTATTATAAAACTTTCTATACTATTAGGTCAATTATAATATTATAAGTTAAAAGTAACTATTTATTATGTATAATAAGTTGGATTAGTAACTTCAAAAATACGTTAAATGTTATATACTTAGTTCTTTTTACTATAATAGTGTAATTCCCTTGGGCAAAAGTAATTAATTTAATTTTTCTAACTAATATATAGTAAAAGAAACCAAAAGTAGTTGAATTGGTAGAAACCTCATTATATTTTTAGGGTAAATACCTCAAACAATCGATATATTGAAGTTAAGCATGTAGGGTTAGCTAAATCTCCCATTTTTGTTGCCCTATCCTGTTTCATCATCGCCAAATATTGTAGTGGAGAAAATATTCCTTCATTTTTAATCAGAAGTTTCGAATACGAATTCGTAATATGGAATCACCTAAATATCCCCTAAGATTTCATGATTTGATATGGAGTATTAAACTAAATGCTAATACAATAATTAACCTAAAATAGCAAGACATTTGAAACAACATGAGGAATTAAGATATCTCGACCATTTATAAATAAATAAATAAAAAATAGATCTTTGCAGATCTCTTATGTCTAAAAATGAAGATTATGCAACAATAACATAAAACTAAAAAAAATAAAATAAGTGATCTACAAAACTAATTCTCTCTATTCTGACAAATACTACTAATTGTTTGTCATGAGGAAATTTATTTGTTATTGTTTTAAAATTAATTTCCAAATGACCCTATCTATGAATAGAACTTGTAATCTTTGCCTTGCAGTATGAGATGTCTCAAGGCACCAATTGGAGCTAAAACCATCAGAAGAACACCTATGAAGATGCATATCTGCATTAAAAAAATAAGACAAAATTATAATATTAACAATACAAACAATTAGATTTCATTAATTTCTCAAAAATAATTTTCTTGTAACATACCCAATTAGTCCACCAAGACAATGAAAATCTTCTAGGTTTGTAGATTGCAAGCCACATGATACAAGGAAGCTACAACAATAGAGAAAAATCAAAGGAGTGTTTATCGGTCAGTTCGATTCGAATGTGAACATTATCAATTTGACTTAAAAGTTATCGATGTGTAGTATGCAAAATCGATAATCAGATTAAATAATAAGATTCTTGAAAGATTTGATTTTGTAATCCGTCACCAATACTATTTTATTTATATGATGTGTAAAAATAACACAAGATCTTTGGCTTACAAAGTAGGTAGTAGGAGCAAATGCAAATCCTCCAAAGAAACTAAGTAGTCCACCAAAAAATGGAAATGTCATTCCAAGGAACAATGTTAAGGCTGCACATGCAATACAAAAAAATAAAACAATTAATAAGTTATAATTTGATTATTGAAAACAAATCATACTATTGGTCGTTTGATTATGAATATATATATTTTACTTTTTCTCGAATATGAATTCTGAAAATCATGTTTGATCATAAAATTCGTTGTGATTCAACTTGAATTTTTTCCCCCCCTCAAATTCATAATTTTCATGATCACACGAGCTCAATAAATCAAATAAAATAATAATAATAGAGACATACCAACATAAACAGTCCGAACAGTAGCTCGTAGCATTGTAGATGGAGCAAATTTCAGTCCCTTGACAAAGAAAGATTCTACCATGTCAAACACACCCATAGCAAATATCTGAAAAATAACGTGTGAATTAGACGCACATCACAAAGTCCAAACTCTATCAAGTAGTCGTCGATATGAAGTAAGTTTGACCTGATAGCTTCCAATAACATGAATGACGACGAATGCATTCGCCATAATTATAAGCCAAGCAGGTTTCTCTAAGGAGATCAAGATATTGTCTTCCACAGTGTTACCAAAAGATGCATAGCCAATAAAAGCAACTGGAAAATAACATATAGCTACAATAATATAGGCACCAATAACTCCTTTCCACATTGGTTTTTTGCATGGATTTTCTGGAGTTGATGGCATAGTTGCTTGAATTTCTAAGACAACATTATGTCCAGCATATGCAAATGCAACTTCACCTAAAGCCTGAAATGCATTAAACACTCTTCCTATTTGTGTTGAAGCCCTTGGTCCATACTCTGCATCTGGACTTATTCCCTTGTGTACTGATGCTCCCCATCCTATCGTTGAGTAACTACACAATTATCAAAAACAAAATATCGTCAACATCCAGATACAGTATCAGACAAGGAATAAGACATCCAAATACATAGGGGAGGAATGTATCAGAGAAATGAAAGATGTGTTACCTAAGAGATGTGACAGCAGCAAGGAAGGAGACAAAAGTAATAGAGTTGAAATTGGGACAATGTGAAAGAAAGAAGTGAACAGAGCCAAAAATCATGATGAAATAAGTTGTCCTCAATGGCCTACAAGTAGGACAAGCAGTGTCATAAATCTTCTTCAGTGACTTCCCACCAGTCACCATATACAATATGTTCACTCCAACTTCCACTGTCAATTGCTGAGGAACCACAATCCAAAGCCCAAGCTTTTCACCAAAAGCCTCTTGCCCCAACTCATGGTACCTGACACAAACGACGATAAAATTAGCTCATGAAATCATAATACAATGTGAGAATCGAACTCTCATCAATAAGTTGAAATTTTCATTCTATTTTGTGTACCTGTCGAATCTTTTTCCGGGTACCATCTCGTGCATCTCCACCATTTGCCATAAGGTATATAACGTTACCACCCATGATGTGAGCAATACTACGCCTCCCCAATACCTATTATAAAAAATATAACATGAAAAATCAACTCTAAAAAAAATCATATTATATCGAAACTTAACGGTATATACATACATATGTTAGCAAACGTTCATTAGAGTGAAAAATAATGAAATAAATCAATCCACAAAGCTTATCCCAGATGTATTTTAATCAGAACCAGAATCAGATGTATCACTCAATTTAAGATTTTTATATCTAAAAATCACTACATTTATCTTTAAGAATCAAATTGACATGGCAAGATAAATTATATTTATACCATATAAACATGAATTCAGTGGTAGAGCCAGAAATTTCATAAAGGGAGTCCAAGAATTGCATGGATAAAAAAAAAACGAATGAGTGCTCTAAAATTTTGTAAATCAAACTATATAACAAAAATAATTATAACCTATATGCTTTCAACTAACCGTTCTTCATTGTATTTAGCTACGCCACTAATCTTATCGAAAAGAGGTAGAAGAAGAAAATACATACCATCCCATTTGAGACATGGCATAAGGGAGAGTAAGAACACCAGCACCAACCATAGCTGTGACATTATGAAACGTCGAATAATACCATTTTGCAGTCCTATTTGATGTGATTGGTAGCCAATCGTCAGCATTTTTAGTATTGTTATTATTACTCTCCGATCCTCTCCTTTTACTACTTGACATCCTGACTTAAAATTCTTTTCCTTTGTTTCTATATCTCAACCTGAATAGTAATTCCTTATTGACGAATATAGATGATTAAGGATGTATTTCTTACCCCTATATATATATATATATATATATATATATATGCTGAAGTGAAATAAATTAGTAATAAATTTTAAAATAAAACAATTATGATAAATTTGATATTATTTTAAAATTGTGGTTACTTTAGTCGACATATTCCCTGATATTGTGGTTTACTTGATCCAAAGTCTTCTAACAAACTCCATTTTTAATTGGCATTGATTTTTTCTATCTCTAAATAAGACAATTAGGATAATTGGATAAAGCTTATCTATTTTGGTTCAAAATACAAATAAAATTTACATTTCTAATCTTCTTTTTTTTCTTTTCTTTTCCCTACCCTTCTACAACGTGGATCATGGTTATTGATTGTTACGTATATTTGATAATGTATTGTATTGTTTTAATACAACGTTTATATATCAATAATTTAAACTTATAAATTTACAAGAAAAGTAGGGTAAATGATAGAACTATTAAAAAAGGCAGGATAAAGAATATGATAAGATTATTAAATAATAAGTAAAGATAAAATAAGAAAAAAATAGGAAGGTTATGACGCGGTCACACCAAATCGATCGTTATACGAAATGAAAATTCTTGTCGTTACTTAATGATGGATACAATGTGATATAATAAAATTTAAGTAACAGTAAATACAAACATGTTATTTAAACTAACAATACAATATAAGGAGTGACAAACGAGGTGTTAATTAGAGGTCCCGAAGTTCGAACTCTTGAAATGAAAAAAAATCATATTGAGAGTGTCCGCCTTAAAAATAAGTTATGCAATATATGAATATGAATTAGTCGAATAACAATACAATACTGGGTGAGAAATTAGAAAAAATATTAATGAGGAATTACAGTCTTATAAATCAAGCTAATGAAAAAAATACAACAAAAATATTAGGTTAATTTTTGTTTATTATAATTTTTTCATTGTCGTTTCATACAATTAATACCTTCTTTCCATATTAAGTGAAAGGATTTAGACTCGTTTAGATTAGCTAATTAAAAATAAGGGAAAAGGGTTCGAAATATATCCGAACTTTAACTGAAATTGCAGTAACAGTTCCAAACTTCGGGCAGAACCTATTACCACCTGCCCTATTTAATAGTGTATTTTAAAGATATATAGGTGTAACGTGGACATCATAAATATTGCATCATTATAAATAGTAACTTGTCCACGGGCGCACTTATATATCTTTAAAATACACTATTAAATAATACATGTGGTAATAGGTCCTGCCCAAAATTTTGATTGTTACAACAATTTCGATCAAAGATCAAATATATTTCAAATCTTTTTCCCTACAGATAAGCAATAGATATTCTCTATATATAGAAGTGGCTTGGCAAGCAGCTGGCGGTTGTCTTACCAGCTTGTCGACCAAGGCCACTTCTGGTATTTAGTGATTATATGATATAGTTTTATCGTACTTTATTTTTATGTGTATGTGCTTTTTCATTTTGTTTACCAAAAAATTCATGTATTAGTAATTATTTACTTGAGGGAATTTTTGAAAATTTAATAAATATGTTTTTCATCTTAATTTGTTTGTTATATCACAATAATTAATAACTTAAAATATTATATAAAATGAAAAAATTCTCAAATTTTTATCGTCACATAATAAATTGAAACAACTTAAAATATTTCAATTAACTAAAAAAGATCTCATAATTCTACCAACGTCACATAAATTGAAACATAAGGAATAGGGAAAATATATATTATTTCAAAATGATTTTAAAAGTACTTAAATCACTAAATTCCATTACCGTTACATGAATTGGAATTAAGGAAGTAATATATATTATTTGAAAATTACGTAGAAAGTATATAAATCACAATGATTAACAACTTAAAATGTGTAAAAATTAAGTAAAGAATTTGTTGACTCTCCAAATTTCACCAGTGTCATGTGTCACGTAAATGGGGCATATAAAGTAACATATATTATTTAAAAATTATATAATAGTGTTATAAATCACATCAATTGATAACTTAAAATATTTAAAAACCATATAAAAATCTTAAACTATATGAAAAAATCAGTGTCATATAAATTGGAATGACGAAATTAACATATAGTATCTTAAAATTGACAATATAAAAGTATTATAAATCACAATAATTAACAACTTAAAATATTTTAAAACCATACAAAAATCTAAAACTATATGAAAAAATTGATTTACTATCCAAATTCCATCAATGTCATATAAATTGAAACGACAAGAGCAACATATATTATCATAAAATTATGTAAAAATTATTATATATCACTAATAAACCGTTTAAAATATTTAAAAATCATACAAAAAATTGATTAACTCTCTAATTCGTATCACATAAATTAAAACGAAAAAAAATTCATACGTTGGGCCCGTGCTTGCACGGGCTCCTGTGCCCAGTTCTTAAAAGATAGTATTTCTTAATATGTTAGACGCTGATTTTACAAACATACAATAAATATATATATATATATATATATATATATATATATATTTGAATAGAAGTGTTAAAATAATAGTAACAAACTAAAAATTAGTGTGTTTGGTAAAAAGTGTTAAATAAGTATTTTAAATTCATTTACAAGAAGTTACCAATTTAAAAGTAGTTTTAAATTTTTTTAAAAATGCGGAATAAAGGGATAATTAAAAGCTATAAATATTTCAGAGATTACAAAAAATATTAGTAATAAATGATAAAAAGTTAAGTCAAACAAAACGCTCTTATAGTTTTTGAATTACTCTATTTTATTTGGTCAGACAAAATGCTATTATAGTTTTTGGATTATTATCAAACAAGTAAATAAATCAAAATGTATTTATAAGTCAGTTGACTTCTAAACATAGATTTTGCAAATTTCTTTGTAAGAGAATGTACATGTTTTGTAAGTACTATTCAAAATGCAAAATATTTTAATAAATACAATTAAATCAAAGTAGAAAAAATTACCTGACTCTTCAAATATTAAATAAAATGAAATAAAGAAAACACTAAATAAATGGGGGTTAGAACTTTACTTATTTGAAGTGGTCAAAATTGCTTTGTAAAAGTTATTGTAACAATCTTTGTTCATGTTTTTCTCTTAATACTTTGAAGAATTCTATCCTATTTGAGATTTTAGTTCTAAATGATAATTGTTTAAATTGGTATTGGTGTAAATATTAATTACGTGTTCAAACGGAATAATAATTCCTTATTGAGGAATATAGATGATTATAAGGATGTATTTCTCAATTCTCAAATATTTATATTATATTAAAAGCACTAAGGTCTTTAGAATTAATGATTAAATTTTTTGCCGGTCTTTAAAAATATTTTGTTTTAGATAAAATCGTCGTTTCACCATTTTTCTCAAAATATTATTTAATAAAAAGAAATTCACATAACAAAAAAAAAGTTTGTATCTAGATTTAAACAAACAAAGAAAATAAGTTAATAGAAAATAAAAATAAAAAAATTCTGTAGGTTCACATTCAAATATACGTAGGAAACTTGAGAGAATTAATTAAAGGTGGGTACTTTTTGTACAAAAAGTTCTACCTTTTTCGTAATTAATTAGAAAAAAAAGTTCTACCTTTTCATAATTAATTAATTGAGGTATAATAGGTAAAAAAAATTACTTTTTTTTTATTTATCAAAATGGACAAGTAAAAAGGAATAAGTAAAAAAGGAAAATTGAACAGGCAATTAAGGACAAAGGGAGTAACTTTCAGGGATAAAATAGAAAGAATAGTATACATTAATTTTATGAAATGAACACAGGAAGTGTCATTTTGGAATTTTATGTAGAATTTTACTTTACAATGTTTTCTTTTTAAAAAAAATATATTTATACAATTTTTTATTTTTTTTAAAAAGGAAATCAACGTGAGTAGTTAGGGAAAGTAAAGACAAGGGTACATAATGTTTTAAAAAATTATAAAATTTATTTTTAGAAAACAATAACTTTTTCCAATCAATGTGAGTATATTTAGAAAAAGTTATGTCATATACACGGATATTTTTCGTCTATCATGGCAAAAAATTATGAGAATATTTTTTCTCCCTTTACATTAAAAAATATTAAATTCAATTATTATGTCGGTATAATAATATTTTATTTATCCTTATTCAAATAAATATCGCATAATATTTTAACGTCAAATAATATTTCTTAATGTCTTTTTTTCTGTAAACATTTTTACTAATTAACGTGATGTACACGTGTAAAAAATATATTCTAAATTAGTATATATATATATATAGGTAGGTAGGTAGAGACTTAATATGTTGAAGTGATATAAATTAGTAATAAATTTAAAAATAAAATAATTATGGGTAATTTTTTATAAATTTAATATTATTTTAAAATTGTTGTTACTTTATTCAAACATATTCCCCTAATATCATGGTTTACTTATTCAAAGTTTAACTAACTCCATTTTTAAAGGGTATTGATTTTTTTCTTATTTCTAAAATATAGCAAAGACAGTTAGGATAAAACACTAAATAAGTGTGAGTTGGAATTGTGACAAACTTTGTTCATGTTTTTCTCTTAATATCACGAAGAATTCTATGTTAAAAAAAATATTATTTCTAGATTTTAGTTTTGAATGATACTCAATTGTTTAAAATGTCATTGGTGTAAATATTAATTATGTGTCATTAATTTAAGAGTTTTATTTTTTCTATATCTCAAATTGAATAGTAATTCCTTGTTGAGAACTATAGATGATTAAGGAGGTGTGAAAAAATTATGGATAATTGTTTATAAATTTGATATTATTTTAGAATTGTGGTTAGTTTATTCAAACATATTTCCCTAATATTGTGGTTTACTTTGTTCAAACTTTAACTAACTCCATTTTTAATGGACATTGATTTTTTGGTATCTCTAAATAAAACAAAGGCAGTTAGGATAAAACTTACCTATTTTGGTCCAAATGGCAAATAAAATTTACATATCTAAATAATGTATTATATTATTTTAATAGAACATTTGAATAGATTATGTATCATTACGTAATGTTACATATTAATAATTTGAATAATAAACCTAAAAGAAAAGTATGTAGGGTAGAACTACTATAAAAATGTAGGGTAAAACATAGAATATGATTATTAAATAATAAATAAGATAACGCGATCACAAAACAAAATCTGTCGTTACACAAAATTAAACTTTTCATCATTACCTAATGATAGATACAATATGAATATATGACATAATAAAATTTAAGTAACAATAAAAATATATATATTATTTAAACTAACAATACAATACGATATAATACAAGGTAACAACAATCCAAACAAGGATTTAGAGACCGTTTTAATTCGTTGATTGACAATAAGCAATAGACATTCTTAAAAAATATTTCTTAATATTGTTGAAGTTGATTTTTCAAACATATGATATATATATATATATATATATATATATATATATATATATATATATTGTAACACCCAGAAAATTTCTAAGTTAAGACTCGAATCATTTTATAACACTTCGCAACTCTACTCTGAAAATCTGAATCATTCGTCGTAAATTTATGAGCTTAAACTGGGTGATGTCCTACTTGCTCATGTGTTATAAACTCTTTTACCAAGTGTATCAAGAGAATCTAAAGTGATCTAGGGTCATAAGGGACCTCAAATACCAAGCCAAGTTCAAAGCATTCATATTTGTTAAGTTCTCGCATGAGTTCATATAAATGTCAACTTCAAACACTCATATCTATCAACAGATAATATGTGTCCTATTACCTACCAAATTGAAGTTCTATGAGTCTTCTTTCTAATGCCACTAAGTTTGCCTTGTTCCGAGTTTGGAAGAAAAAATTGTGGTTGTTTTACTGGAATATATCCGGACTGGGATATTGGGCTAACTCACCTGCTCAATCGGCGATCCGTCGAATGGATTGGCGAATCGTTGAATTAACTCGCCAAATTGTCCTGAAAATCTTAAGCTTTTGTTCATTTGGGCGATCTAAAGTCCCTATGGGCGATCCGCCGAGTATTTTTAGCGAGGAGACCTCCAAATCGCCGATTTGACCGACATGATTCATTAAAAGGTCACTTTCTTTTATTTTTATTGTTTTCTTACATTCCTATAAGGATATTCTTGACCTTTTACCCTAAATCAACTTCTCTAAGTCTATCTTACAACCTAATAATATCATTATACGTATAATAACTCTCAAAATCCATAATTCTCCTTCTTCCAAAGATCAAGAACTCCAAGAAAGGGATTTCTCCTATTTCTCAAGATCTAAAGGCTCCAATTCAAGATTTCCTTTAAGAATCCTAAGGTTTTCAATCCAAGGTTCTTATCCACTCTTTATCTCCGAGAAAACCGTAAGAAAGACAAAAGTTAGGGTTTCAAGTCTTCCAATCAAGTTTTTCTTCAAACCTCTTCAAGAGCTTTGTTCTTTCAGGTATGTAAGGCTATTCATAGTGTTGTGATAGTTCGCCCTCACGCTCTACATTTCAATTCAGTCAGTAGCGAGTTGAATCTAGGGTTCTTCCCTCACTTCTATGAGATTCCTATATTATGAGATTGTGATACTTTATGCATTGACATTCTTGAATTATTGTTCATGCTTGTAGTTCCACATGAACCCTATATATATTGAGTTTTACTAAAAGTATTTTGAGCCAGTAAGTTTTCTTACATTGATTTTGGAAACTAAAGTGAGTTTAAGAGAAAAGTTTAAAAGCATTATTTTGAAAAAGAGTTTAATGGATTTTAAAGGGCTACGAATGTATCATTTTTTATATTGAAAAAGGGAGCACTATTTTCAAAAAAGTATGAGAGTTTTCAGTTTTTATAAATCGATCTTGGACTTAAAAGATAAGTCCATAAGTATACGTTTTAAATGCAAGTTTCGAACAAAGTCCTTACACGAAGAATCAAATGATTTCATATGTACTATTTGAAAGTTGAGAAAGAGAAAGAGTATAATTGACTTTTCTGAAAAGTACTTCAAAAAAGTAAAGTAAAGTAATAGTCTCATTCTTTGTAAAGGGTGATTAAGCATAATGGATATTGAATATTTTGGGAGTAGTATCGAGCACTGAACTGGGTAAAAGTCTATTTTTAACTCGAGTCCCATAAAATTACGTAGCCAACATAGGATAAGATCACACAAATTTATCGTGTGACTACTCACTACCTCTGAGAAGGCCTATTAGATGGATCCTATATCCCGGCAAGGTATATGGTGACCCTTGCAACGTGGGTGAAACGTTGTATCTTTGCTAGACTCATAGTAATGGTTGTCGGTTAGAGAAACTCCCATAGAGTAAAGTATATTATTTTCATATTGCTTATATTATCGTAAAGCTTAAATGATTTTCACTTCATATTCATGTATTGATTTAGTTCAGTTGCTTTCAATCCTTCAATTCAGTCATATTACATACTCATGCATTCAATTTACTGATGTCATTCGACCTGCATCCTTTTTATGATGCAAATACAAGTGTTTGGGATCATCAATAATTCTCGAAAGCATATATATATAACTATTAAGAAGAGGGAATAACACACGCCTCTCCGTCAACGTGTGTGCTTCCCTGAAAATATATTGAATTTGAAGGTTATTTCGGATATTTCCACATTCGAATGTTTATCTTTCCAGCACATCTATCGTAACGCCCCTTCAAAGTACATCATCGCCAAATACCTCCATTTCTAGGCTATGTTCTCTCCTCCGCTCCTCTTCCGTTTGTTGTTTAGTAGAGTTAGCAATTGCGTAGTATCTCAGGTGAGCATACTTTTCAGTAGCTCTGTGTGTATATGTATATATATACACAATGAACCAAAACATTCGACCCGATTCACTGTCCATGTACTTGTAACCCAACGTTATTAATTAATGGGTTCTCATGGTTTAGCCCCTTTTCTTGGGTTTATTAGAAAGATTGAATGGAAAAAGTGTAGCTCCTATCCAATACTCTCGAATGTAATGGTTTGATCTGGAGTTTGGTGCCTCTTTGATGTTATTTGACATATTACGATGTATATACACTCAGGGGCGGAGGTACACTATTGCACACCCTTTATCGGAAAATTACGTCATTAAAATCATACTTTAAATGGTTAAATAAGACATTTTGGACACCCTTTAGCACACTTAAGTTTCTTAGCCCGATGGTATCTTTAGCCCAGCTAAAATTTATGCACGAAGGTCTATTATGCGTGCACGCACGAATCCCAGTTGCTGCATTTGTTTTTACATTTTCAAAAAGTTCCTAATTAATTTCTAAATTATAGTTAATAAATCAGTTATGTTTTTAATAATTCAAAACTAATATTATTTATTAAAAATCTCAAATTAGAGACCTAATCATTGTTAATATATATGTTATTTTTTCAATAATTTAAAGTTAATAAGCAAATTCTAATTTTTTTTCTATAAAGCTACTAAAAGTGAAAAAGGCTCTATATAGAATTTCTTTTTAGAAAAACTCGTTTGATTTTACTCTTTATTTTTCATATCTTGTTGTTAAGTCACCAAAGGTTGGTGAAATCTTGAAGTATAAAAGTGATTTCATTATAAACTGAATTTGCTCTTTCTCTTTTTTCTTTTTTTTCGTTCACTTCCTATTAAATAAACATGAAAATTCAAGCTAAATTTTATGTAGTTTGATTTTAAAATTTTTAGTATATTTTTAATTAAAAAATTAATTGTTAATGTTACGTAGTTTGATTTCAAAATTTTAGTGCACCTATCGTCAAATTATTATTTTTACCTATGCGATTCTTTGACACTCTTTGTGAAATTTCTGACTACGCCAGCTACTGTATACGCTCCTAATTGTGAGTGTACTACATTTTCTTCACTTTATGACAGATGAGACTTTCTTGCCTGTGAGGGTTTCACAATATTGACACTAACCACCTTATGTGCACAATTTCTGCTTACATGGTACATTATGCTTACCATACTTGGTTCATATTACATGTTGTCAAGTTCTCTTTTAACCAAAAATAGATGTAATAAAATTTTAAAAATAATCACATATCAGGCTGATAACTTACTATTAGATATATGTTTAATGTTCATTCTTTTTTTCTTCCTTTAAATAAGATCTTTAATGGTGAACTTTTTATGTCTCTTCCGATGATACATAAGTCAGAACCACACAGCATTGATGGCAGCACTGGTGGGATCGGTACAAATGTGGCGAATTATACAAACGTGACTAATTATACAAACTCGAAGTCAGCCCACGTAATTAATGGTTAATGTTAGTCGCAAGTGGTAGTTATAGCAAACTATAACTATGATAACTAATTAAGTAGTATAAGTTTGCTTAACCGCGTACTTTTCCCTAATAAAATTATACACTCTGGACTACCTTTACTAGTTTTGTAGAAGTGTTAAAATATTAACAATTAGATTGTTAGGTCAAAAGTGTTAAATAAGTATTTCTAATTCATTTACAAAAAAAGTTATAAATTTAAAATAGTTTTACAATTAAAAAAACGTCCGAATAACCGAATAAAGCAATAGCTAAAAACAATAAATATTTCAGGGATTACAAAAATATTAGTCATTATTCATAAATGATAAAAGGTTTGGTCAAACAAAACACTATTATAGTTTTTGGATTATTTTGTTTGGTCAGACAAAACACTTAATAGTTTTTGGATTATTTTGACTAATAAATACTTTTATGCTATCAAATAAGTAAATAAATCAAAAAGTATTTATAAGTGAATTTGACTTCTGAACATAGATTTTGCAAATTTCTTTTTAAGAAAATGTACATATTTGAAAGTACTATTCAACATGAAAAATATTTTAATAAATACAATTAAATCATATAAGTAGAAAAAAAATTTAACTCTTCAAACATTAAATAAAATGAACTAAAGAAAACACTAAATAAATGGGAGTTATAACTTTAATTTGTAGTGGTCAAAATTGTCTTGTAAAAGTTGTTATAACAAACTTGTGTCCATGTTTTTCTCTTAATACTTTGAAGAATTCTATGCTAAAAAAAATTATTTCAAGATTTTAGTACTTTAAAACTTTTTCTGATGTTCATAATTATTTAAATTGGTATATTTTGATGTAAATATTATATGTCATTAATTTATGAGTTTATACTATTTAAAAAAAATTCTCTATTTTTTTTTTGGAAAAATCATAGTGTGTACTATTTTACCTATCTAAATGCAACTAAAAAGATGTAGGAACAAAATAATATGATTATTTGGGTTAAAAGGAGAATTTTTTATACCAAAACAAAATGAGAATTGAAAGTATAAAATAAAATTATAAGATAAAGTGTATAACACATGAAAACTTTAGGTTACACAAACCCTAGCCGTCTCATATCCAAATTAAAACGAAATATAAAAATCTTCAAATGTCAGAAAAATAATTTATTTATTCCTCTGAAAAAATCTCAATTAAAATAATTGACTTTATAAGAAATAAAAAAATATATCTAAATATACCAAATTTAGGCAATCTGAAAATATTAATAAACACAAGAACATAAGCTAAACAATAAATATTAATCTCAACCGTTAAAATTCAATCCAACGGCTGATATTCCATCTGGTACTCGTGCTTATCACACCTCTTTCTCTTCACTTAACTTCACTATTCTCAGTGCACTTTGCTCACTCTCTTTCTCTCTCTAAAACTCTTTGATTTTCTCTCTCTTAACAATGTATCAAACAGATGGCTGGCGATCACCGTTTTTGCTTTCGATCTCTTTGATTTAACGCTCGTTTCTATGAAAATCTGGACTGAATCGGTTGATGTTATGGTTGTTTAGCTTAAGTATTTATGAAATTAATGGAAATTTATGAGTTAGTGAGCTAATTTGAGCTGAGTTTTTGAGTTTTTTGGAAGATTTTTGAGGTGTTTTTGTTGTGATTTAGCTAAATTTTATGTGTTTATGCGATGATTACTGATGGTTATGCGAAGATGATGTCGGAAATTGGAATGCGATCAATGCTAGGAGGAAGCAATGATTTTAGCGAAGAGTTAGGGATGTTGCTTAGTGAACGAAGGAGGCAGCAGCTGCAGCAACAAGAGGTGAGTGATCGAGAGAGAGAGCTCAGTATTTACCGTAGTGGTTCAGCTCCACCGACTGTTGAAGGATCGTTGAACGCTTTCAGTGGCTTGATGATAGGCGGTGGCGGTGGTGGTGACAATGGTTATGATTTCGGCGGACTTTCAGAAGAGGAGTTAAGGTCTGATCCAGCGTACATTTCGTATTACTACTCGAATGTGAATCTGAACCCAAGGCTTCCGCCACCTCTTTTGTCTAAAGAAGACTGGCGGTACGCCCAGCGTCTACAGGGTAGCGGTGGAGGTGGTAATGTTGGTAGTGGTGGTAATTCACCCGTTTTAGGGGGGATTGGTGATAGAAGGAAAGGAAATCGTGGTGAGGCTGATAAGGGAAGGGATGTTGAATCACTTTTTTCAATGCCGATGGGATTTGATGCAATAAATGAAGAAAATGGACGTGAGGCGCGGAAGGAGTGGGGTGGTGATGGTCTTATTGGATTGCCCGGATTAGGTTTAGGAAGCAGGCAGATGAGCATTACTGAGATGATTCAGGTAAAAAAGAACTGGAAAATATTATTTTATGTTTGAGGGTTTTAATCCATGAGTGGTGATCTGTGTTAACTAAAAGTGTTTATATGTGATTGCTTGTTACGTTTATACTAAATCTTATTTCCTTTTTCAGAGAATGTCAATGCTTTCTGTAATAAAATGTTGTATTTATATAGGTTTGTGCATCTCTGGCATTGACATGTTTGTGTATGACACGGGTCAATTACAAGCATTTTTAAATGTTTTGCATCATGCTTCACCGATTTGTCCTTGCAGCATGTTGAGAGCAACACTTGTGGGCTAGTTAGTTTGAGCGTTAGATTATTTTCTTCGTCATGTTGATCTACGTGGGGGTCAATCTTGTCAATATAAAATGTTACCAGTATTGCTGGATATCTGTGTTCCCACTTTGGTGTTCTTCTTGCTCTTGAGAAAATATATCAGCAGTTTCCTCTGGCACTAGGTTGTGTGGTTTACTTAAGTGCCTGGGGAAAACTTGTTCCGGGCTTCATAACTCTAACCCGTCCAGTATTTTGTTTGCTTAACTAGAAGAGCATGCTCGGGCATTCGTAGAGTTTCATGCACCAGCATCTTTTTCAAGTCCAATAAGTTTAAAGTCACACATGTTAGTGAGAGTGTCTATCTCTTTTTATCCTCTTTTCTGAGAAGCAAAAGGCTCATTTTGTGATGTCATTAATTATTTCTCACGTTTATTAATGTGGAAGTTTGGAGTTGGCAGCCTTTATTTCATTTCCATATTGTTGTCGCTGTAGACCACATCCAGCTAGTATAGAAATCATATTGCATTCTTAAGATGCAACTTCTGACATTCGATTTGCAAACATGGCACTTGTAGCTTATTGTGAAGGCCGGGTAACAACAACTGTATTCTTTAATCACAATTGCTTGATGTTGAGTCAGCTTTGCTTTCATTACATCAATAATATCTTAAAGAGGTCAACTTGTACTCACTTAATGAAGTTCTGTTTTTTTTTTTGGAGTTTCATCTTACTGGCTATGGGTTTCTGTTTCTGAAACTTCAAAATGTAGGACCATATGAGCCAAACAACATCGAGGCATCCATCGCGTCCTGCTTCCCGTGCATATGATGATATTGTTGATCCTTCTGAGTCCCAATTTGCTCATCTCCATCAAAATATGGCATCTTTGGATGCATTACATTCTAGGGAAAAGGTTCAAGGCATGTCTACCCTCCATAATGTCAGCTCATCAGGTTCTCAGTCTTATGGTTTGGCCATGGGTACATCACTGTCACGAAGTACCATCCCTGATCCTCAGCTTGTGGCTAGAGCTCCTAGCCCTCGTATTCGTTCTGCTGGAGGAGGGAGGATATCATCACTAGAGGATGTTTCATCTCATATGGGTGAACATGCTGATTTGGCTGCTGCATTGTCTGGCATGAGTCTATCAGGGAACAATATGGGAGATGAAGGGAAACATCAAAAGTATCAAATTCATAATGAGATTGACGATCATCAGAACCTCTTCCGATTGCAGAATGGTCAGAATCCTATGAAGCAACATCCATATGCAAAAAAGTCTGAATCTGTTCAGTTTCACAATTCTGCAGGTTCCTCTGCTGCATACATGATAGGGCCCTCTATGCCAACTCTTAACAGTGGAGAAAGTTCTCCATCTCAATATCCAACAGTCGATAGTCCTAATTCAACATTTTCTTGTTATGCTTTAGGAGGTTATGGTATGAACCCTTCATCACCATCCATGTTTGAAAACCAGCTTGGGGCTGGTAATTTGCCTTCCGTACTGGGAAATATAGCTTCTCTGGTGGGTGCATGTGGAATTGATGCTCGTGTAACAGGAGGCGGATTGAGTTTGGGTCCTAATTTAATGGCTGCGGCAGCTGAACTGCAGAACCTTAATAGACTTGGTAATCAGACCTTGGGGGGCTCTCTGCCAATGTCTCAGATGGATCCATTGTACTTACAGTACTTGAGGTCACCTGAGTATCTTGCTGCTCAGCTAGCAGCTCTCAATGACCCAACAGTTAATAGGGAATCTTTAGGGACTTCATACATGGAGTTGATTGAGCTTCAGAAAGCTTATCTGGAGACGTTGGTTGCATCTCAAAAATCACAATATGGTCTTCCGTATCTTGGCAAATCCGGTGGCTTAAATCATGGTTACTATGGGAACCCAGCACTTGGCCTTAATATGTCATATCCTGGAAGCCCTTTGGCAGGTGCAGGTCTTCCAAATTCCCCATTTGGACCTGGTAGTCCTGTAAGGTATGGGGAAAGGAACATGCGTTTTCATTCAGGGATGAGAAACTTAGCTGGTGGTGTCATGGGAGCTTGGCATTCCGAGGCTGTGTCTAACTTGGGTGAAACCTTTGTTTCCTCGTTACTAGATGAGTTTAAGAGCAATAAGAGTAAGTGTTTTGAGCTATCAGAGATTGAAGGCCATGTTGTCCAGTTCAGGTATACATTTTGGCTGGCAGCACTGCTCTTCATGTCAAATTAACCTCTAAAACCTTACCAATAATTTTTTTTTTGTATGAGCAGTGCGGATCAGTATGGCAGTCGGTTCATTCAACAAAAACTTGAGACTGCTACCACAGAAGAGAAGAACATGGTCTTCCAAGAAATTATGCCGCAAGCCCTTTCTTTGATGACTGATGTGTTTGGTAATTATGTGATCCAGAAGGTATATCCCTCAGTGTTTCTTTGTTAAGTCTTTTTCATGTTATGTCTTCACTTCTAGGTTACGTGAAAAAAAAGTGTCATTAATCAAATGAATAGGTCATGTAACTTTCTTCTTGCCTTCTGCTATTCACATTTCTCAGTTTTTCGAGCATGGAAGTTCACCTCAGATAAGAGAACTGGCTGACCAGCTCAATGGGCATGTACTCACCCTTAGCCTTCAGATGTATGGTTGCCGAGTAATCCAGAAGGTATCTTAGTTTCTTTTATTGTAGCTATAGTGATGTTGCTATCATGTTCTCTGCTCTAATCCTTCTGATTTCCTAAGTTGTCTGATTCACAATAATATATTTTTAATGTCTTCAAATCTCACTCTTGTCTTGCTATTTTTGGTTTGAAAGCTTGTTTTCTGTCTTAAACTAGGGAAGTTCACCGAGTTTCTGTTATTTGAAATTGTGAACTGGTACTATTCCACTGTCATCTGTGGAATAATTATAATACGTGAATTTCACATTGCTAGTTCTGGTAAGTCACAGAATGGGTCAGTCTTTTGGTTCTCTCAGATTTGAATATCAAAGGAGGACGTTGCAGATGCCCAGGGCTGGTCCGGTAGGTGGATCGTCCTCTACCCAGTGACTAGCTAGCTATGGAGCTAGGTGTACACCACCATGTGATATTGTCTTATTTCTTTCTTTACATGCCTTTTGACTGGTCTTGGTGAGACTGAGAATTATTATTGCGTAATGGATTTTGTCTGCTAGAGCTTTTGTCAACTCTCTAACTGCTGCTTTATATTGTAATATTGGAGTGCGATAGTATTCATAACTTCCCCATCAATGGAACCTGATATAAAAGATTCCCCTTTAACCATATAAGATGTTCTTGTCTTGGAATGTAAAATACTGAACTCCTCTCCAGCTTTAAAATGAATTCATGTGATCCGTCTCTCTGTCCTGCATGCCTCTAATTAAAAGGTTTGAGTATCCCTAGTCAATCTAATGTCACCACATTCCACCTAGTGGCCCCTGCTTGATGATGAGTTATCACAGTTGACGGGCAACTGGTATTAATCATTCTTCCGATGGCTATAATTGCTGAATGGCATATGTTTCACATTTCTATGAATTTTCAGGCCATAGAGGTGGTTGATCTGGATCAGCAGACTAAAATGGTTGCCGAGCTTGATGGTCATGTTATGCGCTGTGTTAGAGATCAAAATGGGAATCATGTAATCCAGAAGTGCATCGAATGCATTCCACAGGATGCTATCCAGTTCATTGTTTCCACATTTTATGATCAAGTTGTGACATTGTCCACCCATCCATATGGATGTCGGGTCATACAGGTCAAATATTCAGTATATGCTGATCCCTTTTGTTTATTATATCGTTGATGGGATAACATCCGTTTCTAAATTTTCTTTCTAATGACAGAGAGTCTTGGAACATTGCCATGATCCTGAAACCCAGAACATTGTGATGAATGAGATTTTGCAAACAGTTTGCATGTTGGCGCAAGATCAATATGGGAATTATGTTGTTCAGGTTGATCTATTTCTCAACTTACATGTGAACATCCTTATATTTACTGGTGTCAAGAGTGTGCTAATTTAGAGAGAATACAACTTGCCTGTAGAATACTGAAAAAACTTGTGCCTTTGTTCCCAGAGGTTGTGTTTTTGTGAAAATGCTGTTTGACCAGCTATTGGTGGTTCTTTTACTCTAGATTTTGGTATTTACTTCTTTTGAAGCTCCTTGGCTCAAGGAAGTCTTCCTTGAATTGCTATACGTCTTTCAATTCAAGGGTTTCTAAAGATTTTTCTCACCTCCTACTTGACACGTGAATGAATGGGTGTTCACAACTTAATTCATATCTCCAAGTTGATGGTAACACAATTTTAGTGCTAAATACAAGTATTTTTGGATATGGGTTTTTATATACAAGTTAAAACAACAGGAGGTTGTGTTCTAGAATTGCCTTCAACTTTCTCATGAACAATAAAGTTTCTAACTATTAATCGCCTTTTGCATTAAAAATATATATGTGTTTTCATGTCTCAATGTCGTAGAGTACACTGGACAAATGTCATCAACTTCTCTGGGTGGATTATTTCTCTTATTATTTAGCTCAGATGTTCTGCCTACCTCTCTAATCCTGCCAAGTTTTGTTACAGCATGTACTGGAACACGGAAAGCCTGAGGAGCGTACTTCTATAATTAGTAAGCTGACGGGACAGATAGTTCAGATGAGCCAGCAGAAATTTGCCTCTAATGTTGTGGAGAAGTGCTTAAGCTTTGGAACTCCTGAAGAACGTCAGACCTTGGTAAATGAGATGATTGGCACCACTGATGAAAATGAACCTCTTCAGGTTTGTTAATTCCTCAGATGCTTCTTCAGTAGTGTGTACTCAAGCTTAAGAAAATCCTGTTACCGCTGATTGTTTGATTCTCAGAGGATAATGTGGATTTCATTACGCTATGTGATTGATTTAAGTTTATGTTTTAGATGATCAAGTGAGAACTACTAACCTTTTTGAGCATTTAGCTTTACTGTAGAATATGATTTTTCAGTTATGCTCTTTAGAATGAAGTAAACTCACTATGTGATTGATTTAAGTTTACGTTTTTAGATGGTCTAGTGGGAGAAATTGTTCCTTCTTAGGGTCATTTAGCTTTTACTGTAGACATACATGCTTTTCCAGTTCTGCCTTTTAGATTGAAGTTAAGAAGTTTACTTTGGAGAAAGTGCAACCTCAGGCGCACTGGGATTTGCCTAACTAAAATGAGTAAGGCCTTGTCAGTCTTCTGGGTTCTTTTGGTGTAGTTGACATTAGTTATGAGTACTCTATAACTTATATACTTTCTACTGATAAAAATAATACAATTACTATTTTCTCCTAAGGAAGCTTATAAACGGTTTTTTTGCATCGGATATTACTTTCAACTCTTTATTCACTTAAAAGACTTCTTCCTTTTTCTATGTATCTGTCTTGAGAGAAACATGATGGTAAATTTTCAGGTAGATAAACATGTTATGCAGAGAAAAATGTAAGATAAAGGAACAAACTAACCAACCAGAGTTTAATAGATAACCAAAAATTAAGGGACAGATTACTAGTTCCATGTAACAGATGGAAACAAGATCAATAGGAAAGAATGCTTTATGAGCAGAACATATTTATAGGTATTGGGTTGATCAGACTAAGAAAGAAAATCATTTCGCTTGTTCACAAATCAAAGCTTTTATATATTTGATGTACAGGCGATGATGAAAGATCAGTTCGCAAACTACGTTGTACAGAAAGTGCTGGAGACTTGTGATGACCAGCAACTTGAACTCATTCTCAACCGAATCAAGGTTCATCTAAATGCTCTGAAGAAATATACTTACGGAAAGCATATTGTTGCCCGTGTAGAGAAACTGGTTGCTGCTGGAGGTATTCTTTTGCTTTTTCTTTCCCTTCTAGTTTTCAAAACTACAAAGTTTATCCTGACATCTTTCACAAGGAGAGGCTGATTTATCATTATGACAATTGATAAGTTATACTTACCACTTGTAATTGCTCACTTGTCAATCACCTGAGCCGAGGATCTGTAAAGAGTCAAATTATTTGTCTCTGACAGCCAATAGCTGAGATCACTTTCAGAATTGTTGGTGGGTGAAATGACACATTTGTCTGTGGGTGTTGGTAAAGTAAAATGAGGAGGTCCTTTGGTTGCAAACATGCATGGGTCAAGAAACATACTTCTGGTGTTCCATTTTCTACCGTTCTATAATTCATTAAACTTACATATCAACCCACTTCCATGAGATAGGCTATCAAAATTTATCCCAAACTTCAATTAAATCTTCGACCACCTCTACTCCCCCGACTCCCAGCTTTCGTTTTGCTCTTCCTCTTTATATAACCATTAATTGTACTGTATACCAATAAACTCTTATCATCGTGACTTCTTATTTCCATTCTTGACGTTCTCTTAAATTTACGTGTTTGCATCTTTTGCAGAGAGGAGGATCAGCTTCCTGGCGTCATATTCTGCTGCTGCTTAGATGGTGTAGGAAAATTGTACAGCTAACTGAGGCTAGAACAAGTACCCTCGTCTTTGTTTTCTTGTCGAGAGCTTTTGTTCTACCTCTTTGCTGATGGAACATGTTAAAAATAAACATGTATGTGGTGGTGTTTGTAACATTGTGCATTATAGTTTCGAGGTATAATCTATATAAGCAGGTTTAACTGTGAGGCTCAGATGGTAAACATACCTGGATGCCCCTGCCGCGGAGATAGAGTAACTGTACAAGGGTGTAAAGAAAAGAAAAAGAAAAACTGTAGTCAGATCTTCTTCTTAAACTGTAGAAATTGTTGCCATGTGCAGAGCCTGTTGTTTTAGGTAAAAAATTATAATGTATGGATTTGATAATTATCTTTTCTTTTCTTCTGTTATAGAAAAACTCTTTCCCTTATATAGCCTAGGAATTATCAAGCTTGCTTGTCTCTGCTTTATTTGATTTCAATTCAGAATATATTACCTGTTAGTATATGTACTGCCATATTTGTACTTTTCAAAATTCAAATCTATTTCTTGATTTGTTTGTGTCATCCTTGTGCAGAGGTCATACTAATCTACGTAGAGGCGAATCTAGCTTATTACCTATGGCTTCATGTGAATTTTGTAGGTTCTTCTCAAATCATATGTACATGTAGTAAGAAATCTATTGCATATTACTAAATTGTGAACCTAATTATTATTGTATATTTCACTTGAGATCGTCGTAGGAACCAATAAACTCGAATTCGGATTAGGCTTCTATTCTCAATGCTTTAGTACATCTTATTGCTCTAAACATGCTGACCAAAAACTATTGATCTGTGAACTTTGAATATTCCTATATGTTTGCATACGAGAAAATGACAAAAATATTGGTTTTTTAACGTTTGTCAAAAGTGAATGCTTTTAATTGTCGTCAGATGTTAATATAAGATTAACAAGTAAGAATATGTTGAATAAGATTGACGAAAATTTGT
The DNA here is from genome assembly GCA_029582245.1 of Solanum etuberosum. Classification (NCBI taxonomy): domain Eukaryota; kingdom Viridiplantae; phylum Streptophyta; class Magnoliopsida; order Solanales; family Solanaceae; genus Solanum; species Solanum etuberosum. The sequence continues at coordinate 9,009 of JAJONR010006031.1, read as the reverse complement.
CATCTACTATATATACATAAACAAAAACTTTGACTTTGTATATACAATGTGATTCTAACGAGAAGGGTTTGGATGAACCCCTTCCGCCCTAGGAGGATAATAGTATAACCCACTACATATATAATGGAGAACTTTTAAAGTTAGCTATCAGATAGAAGTATTTGTAGAGTCATTTAAGGGAACTATATATGCTGCTTCATTTAGGTTGTTAATGATCAGCTTTATTGACAATTGCATATGATCATTCATAATAAGTAGTTTTCTTGACAATTACATGTGATCTTTCATAAACTATGAACGATATCGGACTCATGAGATTTTCTATCGATCAATAAGAAAAGTTATGTCGTTATCTAGATGCATAAACTCGAGGACCATAACGGAGGCCCCCAAAGAGATGGAATTTCAATCCATCCCTAGTTTCCGTCAACTATGTTGAAGTCCTTGAAGTTTTACAGAAGTCCTAGTGTTTTCAGTTGTTGAACATGCTCTTGTGGGAGAGGCGGAGGAGACCAATCATTTCCAGTATCCTCACCATCAACATCCTGCACGACGTATTCCTACACAAGAGTTAAGAAACATATTAGTATGATACATGCAGCTTACCCTAACGCAAGCATCACTTTGCTTTCATGGCTCAAACCCGTGACCTATAGGTCACACAGGAACAACTTAACTGCTGTTCCAAGACTCCCTTTCATTCAACAACCATGAAGTGTGACATGAAAACCTTCACAACTTTGACACTAGAACCACTTTCATGATGATTAATTAAACTAACATTACATTAAACCACTTTTAGTAAGAAAGTTAGAACATAATAAATAAGCCATTAAGAAGCTCAGGTCTTAAGAATTTATTGGTTGACAACATAGGGAGGGAATTGAGAAAAATAATACTCCCTCTATCATACTTTTCTTTTTAGTCGTCATACTTACTTATTTAGAAACAATTTAATCTTAAACTTCTCATTTCACCCTTAATAAGCTGATTTATAGTTTCACGAATATTTATACTCGTTTAGATCACAAGTTTCAAAAGTTATTTTTTTCTTTCTTATACTCCGTACCTAATCAAACAACACTACATAAAACTGGGATGGTTTGGACTACTGATAATAGGAATGACAAGGAAATGAAATGCACCCCAATGAAAGCAAGGTGAAAACTATTCATATGCCTGCTCTAGCCGAGATCTTTGGGGATGATTATGTACTACAGTTCGACAGAGGAAACTATATTTTTGTTATAACCTTGATTTTCCAACAAAACCGATCTAATTCTTGTTGGCGGGGTTATTTATGATTAACAAGAACGGATTAACTACCACCTTCATGTGTAGACATCATATGCAATTGAACACTTCAGAACAAGAGAAAAAGATTGTCAAGGAGATTTCACTCACCTTGGTGAGCATTCTTTTTGCAAGTATGTGGTAGTGGCGCTGCCAGATTCTCTGTCCGACCATCGTAATAACCAAAATACTGTAAAATATGCCAATGATTGTAAACAGTCCAAGCACGACTAAAGCCACTATAAATAAAAATGGCAACCCAGCTTCACCGGCACCTCCTATGCAACCTCCACATTCACCGGCCATACTAGCACAACCTTCAAAACATGTGCTACAATCAGTCCATATACAGAGTGCACCAGGCAAATGACCATCGGCACAGACTCTGCAAGGACATTACCAACAAGAAAAGAACAACGATCATTATCAATGAACTCTCATCCATCTCAAAAAATAGCGCAACATAAAACCATCAGAAAATAACCAATTCGGAGTTACTGTTGTACAACATGTTACAGCAGATTCTAGATTACGAAGAAATGAACAATTAAAAAAATGATATACAAAATGTTTCAGAGATGCTTCAGCATGTAATTGTCGGTAATCTCTACACAACTGTCAAATACAACGAATATATTTTATTTAGCAACAAGACTAGTATAACTCCCAAATAAATATAACTCTTAAATTAACCATACAATTCTTCTTTCTCAGAGACACAAAGGGTGTTTGCGGTACAGAGTTTTCCGATTTTCTCATGTTCAGTTGCTCAAAATTTTAGAAAATATTTTCCATGGAAAACATACCCAAAGAGAAAGAAACAAGAACTTTTTAGTTCCTAACGTCCTATATAGAAAATTATCAATGCATGATCTTTGGAGAATAAACTAGATCCTGCGGGTTATATTTCTATTTCTTTTTGGTTTGACAAATGAGGAAGGACAAACTGAAAGAAAGAAGGCATCATATGTACCCGGGATGACAGCAGCAAACGCACACTTCGCGGCAGGGCTGAGCCAAATCATTGCGCACTCTTCGGTCGAAACAAGTTATGAAGCAACCAGATAGGCCCAGCAAAGCAAAAAACAATAGGGCCCCTGCACAAGTTCAAGAGCAATGGCATAAATTTAACAGCATGCAATGGTTCAAATGTCGAAGAAAAAAGGTTAAGCATCAAATTATTTAGTACAGAGAATTGTGGAGACAGTTTTGTGTGGACAATCTATCTATTTCTCGACAGGAGAAAGTATGGAGATTCCTTCCATGTCCTGATGATTCCACAGAGGAAAAGGTACGTTTCTTCTGTGGATAAGGCAATAAACAGATCAATCCTCACACCTGTTTTTCCTGAAAATTGGTTTTTCTACTACCTTTTTTTTTTTTGATAACCGTGGTACCCGGGCCAACTTGTGCGCATCTCGAGTAATTCCACGGTATACTTGTCAGGATGCCACCAGCAACAGGTACAAGGTAACTCTGTCCACCACCAATGCTAGAACAGATGGGAAAAATCATCTAGATTTTTTGTCTCTACTTACTAGGTGTTTGGTGGACAAAGTTACCGGTACCTGTTGGTGGTGGGAGGTGTCAGGTTTCCGTGGAATTTGTGAATGTGCGCACAAGCTGGCCCGAAAACCACAGTTAACCAAAAAAAAGAAAAAAAAAAATTCCTCTGTCAGCCTCCAGTAACTTCCTTGTAGCCTCTCCGCACCCAGCTAACACCTACCTCACTTGGAAAATCCCTTCTCTCCCCCCAATCCCCTTCCTCCACCGCCAGTATATGCTTCCCATCACCCCTTCCCTGACCCATATGAAGTCTTCCTCCTCTTTTCCCGAGAAAAAAAGGATGATGATACGGGACCACGGAGTGTTCACGATCTGATCTCCTCATCCAAATGGTACTAAAAATATACTAATAACTAATTTAGCCTTTCCAACCAACAAGTAGTATGCAGAAAAGTTCTCGTCCAAGCAGGAATAACAAAGGATCTCTCTACATAGAAAGAATTTTGTCCATTAAATGAAGCAAAACAAGGATAGCAGCTTAAGCTCCTTGAAGTATATAATTTCCCATCCTTGAGAAAGTTTTTCAAGAATATAAATAAATTTCTCAAAAACCATATCAATCATAAGAAAAATCCCAATGGAAAGAAAATAAATGAAGAAGAAGCTTTAAATCCCCGAGGAAAAACAATAAAGAGGACATTACTATTAGCAGAAAAAAAGATAATGACAATAAAGCACCTAAAGTAAGAGATAAAACATAAACATGAACTGTTGTAACTACCGAAGCTCATGATGTTTTACCGCATATGTAATAGAAGCTTAGTTCACTATCGAATCCCCAAATCAAACGAAGCCAGGATTTCTTGTATGTATCAATGATGTAAACTAAGTATCCCAATGAAGCTATAACCTGCACGTAGAATTAAGCCATCAACTGAATATATTTTCGACAGAGAGGATTAAAGAGACATCTCAAAAATCAAACAACAAAACTAAAGAGGGACAACCACCTACAAGTTGAACCGCAAGAAATATGGATAAAATGTCTCTGGTTACGAAAAATCGGAACTTCAAAGTCCGCCATTTTCTATCATCATTAACGTGAACTCTCAAGTGATAGGGAGCTTTGCAAGTAGTGCAATGGGCAAAGGCAAATCCTTCCTGTAAAAGACAAAATATTTGCTATGAGTAGATAAACTTGCATGTTTGGCGGTTCAAGCTTAAGAAAGTTCGTGTCACTACATGCAGCCCGTACTGGATGTATTGGTCTAAAGCTTCACCAGCACTTTAATATTTGGCTCTTACAAACATAAAATAAAGTTCAAAACTTCCTTGAAAATAGCTGATTGAAAAGGCTGAAAAAATACCTTGACAGCACGCCAATGATCAAGGCACTCGCGATGGACATACTTTGATGTTCCCTTGCACTTGCAAGGTGCTATAAAGTCCCTACCTAAAGAACAAAGTGAAACATTTGCAAACATCTCAATTACCAAAATCATGAATTTTTCATATAGATGTATACAAACATGCACTTGAATAAACTAAACAACCAGCTTCTTTCCTAATAGAGAGTACAAAAACCTAATTGACACTGCGTGTTTCACTTGTCTAGACAAAATGTCAACTTCAGTCAGCCATACTCTCGCATTGATATGAAGAACATTATTAAGGCAATGAAAAACACTTAGGCTGTGGAACTATTTGAGGTTTATGGAAGGAACAAAAAACACATTTTTGGACTCCCAGTTCACCATAAAGAACCAACCTTTCAATTTCCAAAGTAAAGAATCCCACATCACCAAGCTTTTCAAGAACAGCTGACTGCACAACTCACATAAACAAGCTAATATTCCAAAAAAACAAAATCTTCAAATTTAGAAAATTTATACTTTTCTTTATAACCGTCATATCCATACTAGCTTGTACGTAACTCGACTATTCCCCTAGGGTTCTGTCCATAAGGCTTTTTTGACCCATGGGGAAAAAATTGCCTAGTGCTTCTGAACATGGGACCTCATAGTTTCCAAGTAGTCCCAACTACTTCATTGAACACTAGACCACACCCTTACCCTTCGGTGCAAATCTCAAAAACTAGAGAATCTCTTAAATCCCACACTCATCTCTACACTAACTCTAATGTAAATATACCAACATGGACTATCCCTTATTCCCAACTAAGTCTTGTAAGTATTTCCAGTTTGTGAAATTTAGCTAGCATTTGACCATAAATTTTGATATTTCACTTAAAACTCACAAAAATTCAATTTTTTTCCACATGTCCAAACACAACTACTTCCAAAAAAATAATCACAACATCATAAACTCAAATTTTCAAATTTCAACTTCAAAATCTATGAACAAACAAGAACTACTTAGACAATTTACAATCTTGAGATCAAGGGATCTATAAAAATTGAAACTTTACACAAAACCCATAAATCTGAAGAAAAAAAAAACTAACCGTCAGATTCGAGGCAAATACGGCATTGAATATGTTCATCAGGACCTGCTTCAAGGTCTATAATATCATCATCATCATTAATATTAGGTACGGTAATCAAACTAGGAGGGATCAGAGGAGACGACTCTTCGGGTTCGGGTTCAGTGTGATCAACAGCCATTTCAATTTCTTTTGACATTTTCACTCAAAATTGTTAAACAGAGACAGAAATTTGTACAAAAATGGATCAAGATTTGATACCTGAAATGATATATATGTGTATATATATATATATATAATTATCTCTTCCCCAACTGATCCTTTTGTTTTCTCTTGTGTTGTCTGAGATTGAGATGACAACAAACAAGAGAAAGTGAAAATGGTAAAAGAAGAGAGCACTTGCAAATACTTTTAAAATTAAAGTAGTATTTTCTTTTAAGGTTGTGATAACAGTTATTTGTATGTACTAATTTACGTGACATATTTCATTTTTCGAGAATCAAGCAGTTTAAATTTGATCAAAAATTTATGAATGGATATATTAGACCCTTTTCCCTTATATTATAATATGTTAGTAATATATAATGATTTTATGTCAAAAAATGATAGTTAAATGACTTTTATAAAAAATATGTTAGTTACGTAATTATATATGAAATTTTAGGTTTCGACTCATTTTTCAAGGGATCTAAGTTTGCTGGAACGTGAAGCATCATATATGTCGTAGTAATAGCCCTATGCATGTATTTTCTTTTAGTTATCGTATTATTTTGTTTTTATTATTGTTTCATTTTCATGTTAGCTATTGTTTTCTTTATTATTTGACATGTCTTTCTTCATTCTCATATTTTTTTCTTCGTGAATACTTTGATTTGCAATATTTAAGTTGATGGTCTTTCTTTATTCTGCTTATAATTTAGGAAAAATTACATAATTAAACATACTACACTATCATATATATTATTGTTATCTATACTTTTAAAATATTACGTATCGTATCACTAACTAAGAGTTTTCTACCATAATTTGAGGAAAATACACTTCAATACATGTATTTTTGTTATATACACTAAAATTGAGAGAGAGATGAGCAAAACTATGTATCTCAAATAAATGAGAATCACATTAGATACACGTATCTAGTGTGATTCACATGTATTTGGGATATCCGATACATAGGAGAGTGACGAGCAAGATGAGAGAAAGGCGAGCGAAATTTGTTATGCATCTCAGATACATGCGAATCCACTTGAATATAATGTATTTAGAATAAATAACACGTAATTGTGACCTTATGTATCTCGAGATACATATATCTAAACGTAGATGGACGCATCAAAATATGATAAAATTCTTAATATTGCAAACTATAGTGTATTTAAGTAATTAACTCTCAAACTAGTGTGATTTATATAAGTTCTCGTCTATTTTATCCTTTTCAAATTTCACATATGAAATTATACTGAATACCGAGTATGTTGTTATGATTGTTACTCAATTTATGAAATTACAAAGAGTACAAATAAATTATTCGATAAATTTAATATTTTTAGACCGTCAGATTTTAGTACTATACTAAAAAATGTAGGGATTTTAACGATAGTTAAACAACTTTCGTAAAAAAAATATGTTAGTTACGTGATCATATATGAAATTTTAGGTTTTAACTTACTTTTTGGCGGATTTAGGTTTTACGGAAATTTGAGCGGCATCTGTCGTAGTATTAATTTTATGCATGTATTTTTTTTAGTTACCCTATTATTTTATCGTTATTATTATTTTCTTTCCCTACATATAACACAATGTTTTTCTTATTGTTTGACATGTTTTTTTTTTATTCTCATATTTTTATTATAATTTATTCTATTTGAATCGAAAATCTTTCGAAAATACTTTATACTTGTATGAATCTAGATGATCTCATTGGGCCAATGCTTCCTTTGTCTTTGTGGGCCTCAAGAACAGAGGTAAAAGTCTGGTCTATTTTCTCATTGATAAAAACAAGGTGAATCAGCAAAAGCAGACTCCAAAACCCTGCTGCCCTCTCTTCCCTTCGTGTTTAAGCAAAATTCTCACCCAAAAATCCTTACCTTCAAGCTCCCATGGCTGCTAACAACGAGGTGAAAAAGCGAAAGCTTGTCAAGAAGGCACCAGATTCCATTGCTACGCCCTCTAAAATCAACAACAACAAGCAGCAGCAGCAGCCAAAAACACCCAAATCCAATCTTTCTAACCCACCCACTTACGATTCCGATTCCGACTCCGACCCATTACCGGTGAAAATCCAGAAACTTCTCGAACCTTACTCAAAGGATCAACTGGTTTCCCTAGCGGTGGATACCGCAGTTGCTCTCCCTGCTTTTTACAGTCTTATCCAGTCAAACGCCGACAAAGACGTCAGTCACAGGAAAATCTTCGTTTATGGGTTGGCGCGTGAGACCACGCGCCAGACGCTGCTGTCTGTCTTTGAACCGTATGGGGAGATTGAGGAATGCAACGTTGTGATTGATCATGCTACTGGAAAGGCGAAAGGGTATGCTTTTGTTCTGTTTAAGACTAGGAAATCAGCTGCGAAAGCGCTGAAAGAGCCTCAGAAGATGATCAACAATCGTTTGGCTTCGTGTAAGTTGGCTTCAATGAAAGAGACTGTTGTTTCTGGGACTAATGAATTTGGTAATCGGAAGATTTATGTGAGTAATGTGCCGAAAAATGTGAATTCGGAGAAATTGAGGAGTTTTTTTGCCAAGTTTGGGGAAATTGAGGTTGGACCAATGGGATTTGATCCATCAACTGGGAAATCAAAAGGGTATGCTTTGTTTGTGTACAAAACTGTGGAGGAGGCGAAGAGATGTCTGGAAGAACCCTCTAAGATTTTTGAGGGGAGGCAATTGCATTGCAAGAAGGCGGCTGAGGGCAAAATTGGTGGTGGAGCGGCTAGTATCACTACGGAGGTTGTACAGCAGCCGCTGCTGGCAATGCCACCGGGGCAAGGTGTGTATGCTCCAGTTGCTGCTGGTCACAGTATGGGGATGTTGGGTCAGAACGCCAATGTGCCGATGATGAATCCGTTTTATGGTGGAGTACTTGCTAATCCGTATGGAGCGTATGGGAATCCATTCGCAGGAGTTGGTGGTTTCGGGCAGCAAATGGGTGGTGGAATGGGGATTGCAGCAGGATATGGTGGAATGTTAGATAGTTTAGGAGGGGGTGTTTCAGGTTTAGGGGTATATGGTGGTGTTGGTAGCAGCACAGGTGGTTCTACTGGGGGTTTAGGGGCATATGGTGGTGTTGGTAGCAGCACAGGTGGTTCTACTGGGGGTTTAGGGGCATATGGTGGTGTTGGTAGCAGCACAGGTGGTTCTACTGGGGGTTTAGGGGCATATGGTGGTGTTGGTAGCAGCACAGGTGGTTCTACTGGGGGTTTAGGGGCATATGGTGGTGTTGGTAGCAGCACAGGTGGTTCTACTGGGGGTTTAGGGGCATATGGTGGTGTTGGTAGCAGCACAGGTGGTTCTACTGGGGGTTTAGGGGCATATGGTGGTGTTGGTAGCAGCACAGGTGGTTCTACTGGGGGTTTAGGGGCATATGGTGGTGTTGGTAGCAGCACAGGTGGTTCTACTGGGGGTTTAGGGGCATATGGTGGTGTTGGTAGCAGCACAGGTGGTTCTACTGGGGGTTTAGGGGCATATGGTGGTGTTGGTAGCAGCACAGGTGGTTCTACTGGGGGTTTAGGGGCATATGGTGGTGTTGGTAGCAGCACAGGTGGT
>JAJONR010006030.1:0-59085 GCA_029582245.1 Solanum etuberosum | reverse complement strand
TAAACACTTGAACTTTTCTTTCCACCACCAATGAGGGTGAAATATTATTTTTTCTACTAAAGCATAAGGGATCCTTTCAAATTCCTCTTTTCATCTTCCCTTCATTTCTCATTAGTTCTAACTATATACCCACCATGTTATAGGGTGGAAACCATACCCAAATATATGCACTTAAATGCGTAGTGATATACTTGCAATTTTTTCATTAAGTAAGAAGTCATGAAATTGTACTCGATAAGCATACATCACACGCACACAAATATTAGTTGTGTGACCTAATATTCCGTCTCTTCAAAATAATTGTCGTGTTTCACTTTTCGAAAGTGAATCTAATAATTTTTTAAAAACTAAATTGGATTAGTATATGCACGTGTATTTGCTGCCACGAGCCAATGTCAAAGAACTGCTGTGAGGAATTATACGTTTTGGTTTCTTTTCATATGTAGTTTTCTTTTTGTAGGTTTGTGCAATTAATTACATTTTACTTATTTTTGTAATAATTTTCTTTCTTTTTTTGAGTCAAAGAAATTGAATTGTCAAAGGGTTTGACCAGTCTTGAGATTATCATCATTGGATCCCACGCTTTCTGACTCTTACACCCTCTTTAATCTTCACACTTCTGCCAATTTATAACTTGCTTGACTTTCTGTTTCTTAGACTATTTTTCACATTTTAGAGTATTCTTGTCCTCATATTCTCCTGACAACTCTGCCTTTGATGTTGAATGCATTTGTTTTTGGACATAAGACTTGGATTGTTGGTTTTGTTTTGTTCACTTTAGAAGTGACAGGAGAAAGATCAACCAAACACTAGGGACCAATATGGTTTTGGGGTAATGGTGGACTGCTTCATTCTTGTTTAGAGTTTTTGATTTTGAGCTCTGATTATGGAGAGAATCTTATTAGAAGCGCTACTCTCGAATGTGTGCGATCTGAACTTAGTCAAGTCTCAAAAATAAACTAAACACTAGGGGTTCGTGTGGTACCTGGTTAGAGTTGTGTGTGTATTAATAATATGACATTAGTCATATATATGTTAGTTATTCCACTTTTTATACTGCTTAAAATAATACATAACTTCTTTCCTAACTTATATATGTATTCCTTATACCAGTTTCTAAATTGCTTACCAGATACAATTTTATTTTTATAAATGAATAATTTATATTCTAATTAACTATCAAACATAATATTAGTTATACACAATTTAATACTTGTTTAACTCATGTCTAAATTAGCTAGTAAACGATCTCGAGTAGTCCTCACCGATAATAGCAATAATAATTACACTTGTAGCTAGAGATTACTATGGTTTGAACTTTGAATGATACGTAACATTTTGGTGAATGATTTATGCTAAGGTAAAAGGGAAAAAAGAAGGTGGCCTAGTTCAGAATGGGGTCCATCAGAGTGGGACTTGGGATGATAGAGTAGGGCTATTTTTCAAAGTTAGGCTACTTCATAGAGGATGGTACAGTTTGTTAACTATTATTCTCCTTCTATTTCTACCATTTTCTTCACTGAAATTGAAGTAAGAATTCTAGGGGTACTATATTTGGATATCATTATTTAACATCTATGTATTTTAATTATTTTTTTTTTTGCATGTCTATACATTTTGAAAAATATATATTATGTATTTGAAGTTAGGTCTAACAAAGTTTAGTAGTCTGAAGTTTCATATATATGGCGAAGTTTAAATATTTATGAATGAAATTCAAATTTAACTTCAGCCACATATGTATGAACTTCTAGCAAAAAATGCTTGAAGTTCGAGCAACAGTGATCGACATCATCCACATATTGTTTGCAAACAATATAGATCGGCAAAAATATTTATATAAATATTTTTCTTTTATTTATTTACAAAAATTACAAAAATTTTCTCTCGGATACATTCATATAGTCTTTATGAAAAATCAAAGACTATATTGAATATTCAATGATACATTACTTAATGAGAGGGATTTATTCACGTTTTTCATAAATCTTCAACATAATCTTTGGTTTGTATAAATCTGAGCAATATTCATCTAATGGGCTTTTCCACTTCAATACAGCCCAAAGCATGTTCACATGATATCTCCATCATCATTCACATTGCATACTTACATATTCATATAAATACATTTTTTTCATAACCAAGCAATTTATACGATCAACCACAAATACTTTTCAAATGTATTTTTACATTGATAAACTTAAAAAATATACAAATTTATATTTTTATACATTTTCATATTCACAAATAATATACATGTACAAATAAACACATTTGTATACTGTCAGAGTTATACATATTCAATACTCACTTTCATAATCAATCCATTTATACAATAAATCACAAATATTAATCAAATATAGTTTTACATCGACTTAATATAAAAATATACACATTTATATACAACAGTTCATACATTCATTACTTTATCAAACAAAAGCACAAACTTTTAACTGATACATATACAATTCATATATGCATTTACAACAAATACAGTAGATCATAAATCCATTGACAGCTGAAGTAATATACAAATGGTGTTATGTAAATTTTCAAACCAATGATTTAAATAGAATTCTTATTATACAAATCAAAACACGAAATTTTCAAACAATTCACCATCAAGACAACAAATTTGTTGCTAAGAAGTTCAATTGAATACGAAAAATATCAGTTGTATTAATAGAATGCTTTTTATACAAATCTAATTACGAAATTTCCAAACAATTCATCATCAAGATAACAAATTCGTTGCTAAGAAGTTCAATTGAATACGAAAAATATCAATTGTATTATTTTTTGCCGTTTAAAATATGAAATTTTCTCAAAAGAAAGGTTTACCTGAAGTTGAATATGCAAACAATATAGATCAATCATTTTTTCTTCGTTTGTTTGAAGCTTTAGTGTTATGAGGAATCTTGTTGATATGATGTTTTTTATCGTAACAGAACTCAGTTTTGGAAAAATATTTTATTGAAAAACATTTAGCTTGAATCATTGAATTTTCTAATTTTTTGTTACCATATTTAGCGCTCATGGATCAATTAATTAAAAAAATAATATTTGTATAAATTAAAATCATAAAAATTGAGATATACAATTTTAAGGTTACATAGCAAACTAAAATATACCCATGGAGCGTATTTTGGTAAACTATAGCTATTGAACATTATTAGCTTAAATCAGTTTGCCATATATGAATTTTTCCCTTTTTACTATATAGAAATTGACCCAAAAAGAGATTTGGTGGCAGATCACCAAGGTTGGGCCTCTTTGAAGATTGACTTAAAAGGCCCAAAGTCCAAAACATGAGAGATCAGCCCAGTTCCAAAAGTAAACCCATCTGATGCACATATTCAGCCCTGCAACTACATAACCCAACTAAGAATATGGAGATTTTTATTTTTTATTTTTAAAAATATTGGTTAATATATGGGAAGAAAGGTTTTTTTGCTTGTGTACGTTTAAAAAAAAAAACTTTTACCTGATAAAATATTAGAAAAATTAGTGTCAGTAATTTATTATTTCAAAAAATAAAATAGTTCTGATTTATGAATCTCCCATTTCTATAAAAAGAGTTATAATTTTATTCCTCAACCATCTCAGTTTTGTCCCAATGTCTTTTCCATCAATTTTGTCGCAACTTTAATTCAATTTTTCAAGTTTTCTTTATTTTAAATCTTTTTTCTTTTTATTGATGTTGTGGATTTGAAGGACAATAATAATTGGCATGCCAACTTATTGCTTATATTCAAAAGTAGAGGGGGGCCATGGCCCGTGATATCTTGAATATTTTTATACAACTCAATCATAAAGAAATGGCAGTTAAATAGTTATTCCATATATATGGTCAATTATACAACTCAAAGTCAGCCCACATAATTAATGGTTAATGTTAATCGCGAGTGGTAATTATAGCAAACTATAGCTATGATCAGGGGCGGACCCACCTTGGCCACCCCTTCACCAGAAAATTACATTGTAGGTAGAGGTCAAATTTTGATTTAATATATATATATATATATATATATATATATATATATATATAAGTATTGACACATCTTGATACAAATAAAATATTTAGTCTAGTGGTTAAAGGACTGCATAAATTCCTTAAAATTGTGTGTTCAAGCTCCGTTGGGCTCATGTTATAATTACTTTTTTTCTTTCTTTAACCATTGACACCCCTTTATAAAAATCTTGTGTATAATTTTCCCTACTAAAATTATGATATCGAGACTTTCAAATACTCTACCCTATCATACCATCCCCACTCCTAGTTTTGAAGTGTCAAGTTGTGTTATAAATTGAACCACCGTCAAGCTAAATAAAACAAATGACAGGTGGAAACTAGGTGTCTCATTTATAATCCACTTGCGTGCATGCATGCAACTGCTCACTTATAACAATAGATTAGTGTTCTTCAAACTAATTACAATCTTCAAAGAAGGCAAAAATGTCAAGAAATTTGATAAAAGAGGGGATGAAGAAAGTAATTGGGCGTTGGAGAAAGAAGGAGTACTCTAGGTTTCCTATACTTGAAGGGCATCCAATTGCAAAACAACATGGAGAACAAGTTGTAAAGTCTGCTGGGAACCTCAAAAGAGGTGATCATAAATGTAAGGAATTCAGAATTTATAGATGGAGTCCTCATAATCCAAACCAAAAGCCCTATTTTCAATCTTTCTTTCTTCACCTTCCCTCCTGTGGCCCTATGGTATGTCTTATTCTAACTTTTTCTTGTGTTATTTTTGTAGTTTTCACTATATATTAGATAAGAGATAAGTGTCAAAAAACACACTTAAATTATATCTGTTTTTTGAGTTTCATAGCTAAGCTACCTTTCTCTTTTATAACACTATCATTGTATCTAATACACTCTCTTTTAGTTAAAAAAATTGTCACATCATATATGGACAAAACATTCTATCTTGGCAAAAATTAAATAAATTAAGTATTCTTTAAAATTACAGATTAAAAAATTATTATCCAAAATGTAAAATATTTTTCTTACCCCATTCCAGCATTTCCTCTCACCATACTCTCCCCCTTGTTTTTAGTTTAATTTTTTTTTATTATAAAAGTATAATTATTATTTTTTACTTCATCTTCCCCTTCCCTTCAAATACTAATTTAGATATTATTTCATTTTAAAAAGAAAATTCTACCCATTCCACCTAACCCTCTGTTTCTAATTTATTTTTCTCATTTTGGGTTAGATATATACATATCAAAATATGAAATTTTTATTTATGTTATATTTGGTACACGAATAAAATTCCTAAAAATATATGTACATATCTAAGACAAAACAAAAAAAATGTAAAAATAAATAAATAAATTAGGAGCGGAGGGTTAAATAGTATGGGGTCGAATTTTTATTTTTTATAAATAAATAAATTTTTTTTTGGGAAATGAATGGGTGGTTTTTTTTGGGAGGGGGAGTATGAATTTTTAAGAATATATTATAAAAGATTTCTTTAAAAAAATAAAAGGACGGGAGATTTTCGAGATGGGGGTGGAGAGGGGTACGGGAGGAGGTGGTAAAGTGGGGTCAGAAAAATAATTTAAATTTATCAAATAAAAGAGAGTGCATACACCACTGGTTGAGGGCTTCGTTCCTATGTAGTCGCACACCAAATATTTGCAGATGTACCAGTGATGATAGCTTTACAATTGTCCTTTTCATTCTGTTTGGAACTCTCAATCTTTCGTGGGATCTGGTGGGCGTTTGTTAAATCATTTAAATTTTAGAATATAACAGTTTGTCATAGTTTAATTACAAACAAAATGTTTCGTTACGCAACTTTTATGTAATAGAGATTTTTCAAAATTTTAGAAATATAAATAATAATCAAAAACTGGTCGGCGATTGATAAATATGTTTCTATATTAAGAATATTGCTGAATTTTCTCTATAAATAACTATTACATGTATTTTACTTTTTAATATATGGTATTAAATACTTATGGATTTGTCACAATTTTTTTTTTTTTAAAAATCCTATTGAATTTTCAAATAAATAATATTTTAAATGAGTTAATCAATAAAAAAATCTAACTAAGCACACAATTTGCAAGAACGTCATGAACTATATGCTTGACCCCAAAAAAAAAAAACAATATTTATAATCATATTTTATGACATTGTTCAAATATTTTTTTGAATAATAATTTAGCAATTGTAAGTAACATCACTCGGCAAGTTTATGTATAACATTCAACAGTGAAATTCATTTTTATGACAAATTTGTAAACGACTCATTCTTCCCAATATTAGGAGGCCGTATAGTTTCAATTGCTAGATGATGTAATTAGTAGGGTTGCAATGACATTGCATGGTAATTACAGACTATAATAATTATAAAAATATATTTTTTGTCATGATATAATAAAGAATAAAAATTAAATAAACCTTTTTTGGATGAAGACGAACTTTAATGTAATTGTACCCTTTACCTCTCCGTTGAGAGTTGTAGAGTGTAATTGCAGCATCCTTCAATTTCATGCTAAATTTAGTTGATTTGAATTTTGTTCATTGTAGGTTCTAGATGCATTGCAAAAGATAAAAGGAGAGGTAGATTCGAGTTTAACTTACAGGAGATCATGTAGAGAAGGGATATGTGGATCATGCGCGATGAACATAAATGGCGTTAATACAGTAGCATGTCTCAAGCCTATTGATACAGATACTAGCAGGCCAATGACTATCACTCCTCTTCCTCACTTGTTTGTCATCAAAGATTTGGTCGTCGATCTCTCTGATTTCTATCAGCAGTACAAGTAATTTTCCCTCATCTCCTTCTCTCATTTCTATTTGTGCATCAGTTTATTGTATCGATGTTAGACATGGATGTTAGAAATTGGAGTTAATATCTCAACTTTGAATAGTTTACTTAGAAAGTCAGGAGTTGTGTTTCTGATAATGTAGGTCCATTGAGCCATGGCTAAAGACACGAAATCCCCCGCCAGACGGGAAAGAGTATAGGCAAACACCAGAAGAGAGGAAGAAGCTTGATGGCTTATACGAATGTATATTATGTGCTTGCTGCAGTGCTTCTTGCCCTTCTTATTGGTGGAATCCTGAGGAGTTCCTTGGCCCTGCAGCCTTGATCAATACCTATCGATGGATCTCGGACAGGTTAATTAATTCTTAAAATCAAAACATACCAAAACATGGTTCATAATTTTGATCAATTTTTCTTCTCTGTTTTTTTCAGTCGAGATGATTTTGCAGATGAGAGATTGCAGGCAATAACAGAGGACAAAAGGCGTTTATATCGATGCAGGGCTATAGGAAATTGCACAGCATGTTGCCCCAAGAGCCTTAGACCTTCTGAGGCCATAAGCAAGATGAAGACCAAGCACTTAACTGGGATACCAGTGGAGACTCTAAGCAATAATATGAAGACTAGCCACTAAACTGGAATTTGGTATTATAATGCTATTCTGTTGTGCATTGCAAATCATTGTAGTGTGAGGAGTCTTATTATAGTTTGGCTTTGTCATCTCTATTTTGTGTGTGATCTGGCTAGTTCATTTTTTCAATTGATCGATTCAACCAAACCAATAAGTATTACTCAACATCGAATGAATATTTTGAGGGGATATAATATTAACTATGTGGTTGAGTTATAGTATTTTATCTAATTCCTTGTAAAGACTATTTATTTCATTTTAGTTAATATAATAAAGTCTTTATTTAAATATATCATTGTGTTAATATGTGTGTCAATTACTTATACAACAGACGATTTTTGTTTATGGAGTTATTTAACTCATACGCGGAAGATTAAAATTGTCGGTTCTTATAAGTTATAAATAAAATGTTCACAATTAAAGATGAAGTTGAACAAATATTTTGATGATTGTAGCCCAAAATTAAATATAATTATGAAAATGGTTAAATTTCAACTTGTTATGATAACGTATTTCGTGTATGTTGAACGGACCAATTAGATATATTTGTTTTTGTTGGTGTAACATACCACAAATATAAAATATTACAGTTGAAATAAAATGAATGAAAATGTATAAACAAATCTTTAGACTGAGGCGCGGATATATCGCTCTCTTTAAGGCCCACTGTGGTATAATCTACACTGAGCCAACAGTATATCTCTTGACTTGTCCCTTCCGGGATATAACAACCTAACAACATCGTACAACTCAAGCAACTCCAGATTAGTTGAAGAGTTTAAAGCTCCACAAAAAAAAACACCTTCCTTCAACATATAATACTCTCTTTTGTATAGTGAATATAGTTGAAGACTTAGAATATTTTCTTTGTCTCAACTATCTCTTTCACTACTGCAAACTAAAATATTATTTCACACTTCTCATCTTTCTTTGACATACTTCACAAAGGAAGAAACACCACTATTTATAGGTGAAGAAGTCTTTCATATAATCAATAGATAGAATAGGGGTAGTAATGTGGGTAGATAAATGTGATAGATGTTACATGAGTTACAAGAAACTAATGGTCATATGAGTTACAAGAAACTAATGACCATGAGAGTTACAAGAACTAATGGTCATATAAGTTACAAGAATCAATAGTCATCTTCTATCACAATTTATACCCACTAACTTCTGCACTTGATATTTTATTTTAATAATAAAATGCATATACACCAACAGTTTTTATATAGAATACAACTTATTGTGCCAGTACATTTCATGTATATTGAACGGACTCCATTAATGCTAGATGTTGCAACAAAAATCAGAACTCAACCAAGCATGGCTAAGGTAAGAGTAGAAGTAGATTTACTTAAGACTTTACCTAAGAGTGTTTGGGTTGGATCGGAAGATGAAGATTATCCGCTAAGGGTCGTTTGGTACAAAGATTAATAATGTAAGGATTAGTAATGCTGGGATTAGTAATGTAGGGATTAATAGTACATGGATTAATAATGCAGGGTTTATTTTTATCAAGTGTTTGGTTCGTTGTTTCCCACCTCATCTTGTGTTTGGATTAAAACTTTATAAAAAACGTTTTTTCAATTATACCCTTGAATTATTATGTAATTGAGTTAAGGTAAATAATTGTCGGACAATATATATTTTTTATGGCCTTCTAACTAGCTATGAGAAAAACAATTTTGTTGTCATGTTTGCCTTTTTTCCCACTTAAATTATTTGAGGATAAATAATTATCATCTTAGTAGATTGATCACTTACAAAATGTCAATTTTCAATTTAAAAAAGATAAACTATCAACTTTTAAAATTAAATTGAAAAAAAATGGTAAATAATAGTAAAATTGAGTAGACCATGTACATTTACACATAAAAATTGTAAGTTGTAGTTTTAATATGTATGCAATTTTATAAATTGTTCAAAATACAAATAATTAGAAAACCACACAAATATATATATATATCAACAAATTATACATTCAATTAAGATCACAAACGTCATGTGGTGATATATTTATCTTTTTAATTAATTAATGTTAAACAACTCACATTTCAAATATTGTATTAATTTGTATTGAATTTATTTAGTAACAACCAACTCTCTCTAAATAATTTGTAAGCTAATTTATTTAAATAAATTTACTAGTACAAATATATATAAAATATAAAATCAAGAAAATAATTAAAATGATTTGAGGGATATTTTTGTCTTTACATAGACTTATCCCATGGTATTATATCCTATGTATTACTAATACCTCCAATTAGAAGGTATTAGTAATACATCCTATAATACCATGTAGGAGGTATAACTAATCCATGAATTAGTTATACATAGACCCAAATTCCTACCAAACATAATACTAAATAATATCATACATAATACATGAATTATTATTTTTAATGTGGCCTACCAAACGACCCTATACTCAAAAAATTGAATGGGGGAATGTTCCTAAATATTGCACTCATTGCAAGAAATTAGGACACTCAATTTCCAATTGTTGGGTAATTGAAAAGAAAATTAAGGAGGATCAAAAAGGAAAAAACAAAGAAGTGGGTGAACCTAGCAAAAGTAAGCCTACTGATGAAGAGAAACAGGGGAACAAAGAGGATGAAGGGGAGTGGGAATTGCCAAATACAAAAAAGAATTAAAAAAAAGTGAAGAATGATATCCTAAAGATCGACAGACAGAAAAAAATGGAGGAATTGGTCAATGCTAAAGAAAGTACGGGAGTGGAAATGGAAAAGAAGCAAGTGGAGGAGAAGGAACAACAATACAATAAAGAGGTGGAGCAAAATGCACACAAGACCACAAAGAGGGAGAATAAGAAGAAGAAGAAAAAGAAAAAGAAGATGCCTAGAAAAAAAAAATACCATCCAATTTAAGCACTACATTGAGACCAAGCTAAGGAGGAGTCTAGCAGTTAAAAAGGACACCAAATTCACTACATCAGACACTATTGTGGAAGAGAGTATGGAGATGGTTGCAAGTGGTCAGATGGGAGAAAAGGATGAGAACTATCATATTGCTGAAGATGAGGAATATCGCAAGACGCTAGAGAATCAGAAAATAGAAAATGAAAGTAAAGAAGAAAAAAATCAAACAATTCAAGAAGAATATGATAGTGTTAATCAAGAAAGTTGAGATAAATATGATGACCCCGAGAATGGTCTTAGTGCTAGTGAATCCAGCAGCCTTCCATCAAACATCAAGAACCATCCAGGAATTCAGCTCACGGTACAACTTGAAGGACCGAAGCTGAGTGAAGTCGGAGTCAAGGAGGCAATACATAATGATGCTCAAAGTGAACATGATACAGTATTGGAAATGAAAAGGGGTACTTATGATGAATATCCAGATGATCCAGCTGAAACTCACCTAAAAGAAGTATCCAATCAACATGACATTTCTCCTATTAGGAGAGGAAGAAGCAAAAACAGAAATATTGGAAAGAAGAGCAAAAGAAAAGCTCATTCTTCCTGCGAAGTAAGAAGTCAATGCTAATGTCTCCTAATTTTTCCATGATTAATACAATTATATGGAATATAAGAGGGATTAGGTCCAAGAAGGCCAACCATAGACTGAAAGAATTGATTAACATCAACAATATTGACTTTGTTTGAATACTAAAACCGTTTATCAATAGTAGAAAAATTGAGGGGTACATGAAGTTCTTGGAATTTCAGCACTATATGGCCAATCCCAATGGACAAATTTGGTCCTTTTGGAGGCATAATTGCAATGCTACAGTGATTGCCAATAGGGAACAACAACTGACTCTGAAACTGAAATTCGATAAAGTTGATGAAGAGGTTTTTATAACCTCGGTCTATGCTAAATATACAAAAATAGAAAGGGAGGATCTTTGGAAAAGCTTAGAGGACACCTACAACAATATCAATGGTCCTTGGAGCATAGGTGGGGATTTTAATGTTATTTTGGAGACTGATGAGAAACTTGGAGGGAAAATTCATAGAATGTATAAGAGTTTTGATTTTCAAAGCTGCATGGAGAATTGTGAAATAACAAATATTGGTTACTTGGGATCAATATTTTCATGGTGCAACAATAGAAAATGTGCTAAAAGGATATGGGAAAGGTTGGATAGAATTTTTGTTATCAATGAATGGGCTCAACTCTTCCAGACCAATACAATTAAACATTTGGCAAGAACATGTTCAGATTACAGGCCTTTGTTAATGAAATCTCACAACAATATCACTAATCACGCGAGCTATTTCACATTCTTAGAGTTTTGGATCTAACAACCAGGATTCAAGGACATTGTTAAAGAGATATGGAATGTACACATTGAAGGGAATCCAATGTGGAGACTTCAACAAAAATTAAAGAAATTGAGTAGAAGGCTCACTCAATGGTCCAGAGAAGTTGTGGGTAATGTCCATGATCAAGTGAACAAATGAGAGGAAGAAATGCAGAAAGCTGAAGATTTGGATCAGATTCAAAAATCTGATTATAGCAGACAAGAAGTATGTAATATGGCCTTTTGTTTGATTGAAGAAAGTTATTTTATCTTTCTTTTGTGAAAGATTTGAAAGCCACAAATGTGGAAATTTGGTAGCCATATTTGTCAAATGTGGAAATTTGGCAACTATATTTGTCAAAGATTTGGAAGCCACCATATTTGATATATTCATATTGAGATGTTGAATATTTTGTATCTTCCAAAGACATCATCCATGACATCAACAAGCCTATTTTTTCTCTATAAATAGGGAGCTTAGACATTAGTTGAAATACAACTTGAAGCATATGAAAATATTTCATTGCTTTCTTTCTTTCTTTGTTTTTCCATTAAGAATAATTTTGTAAGAGAGTTAGTGTTGAAAAATACTTGTGCGAACCCTTTCTTTGGAGTGATCTTGTGAGATTATTCTTTTTTTTTGGTATTTGGGATTAATTAGAGTATTTACTCTAATTTTATACTCTCTTTTGTATTCTTGATGATATAGTGAAATTGCTCCTCTCCGCTTGTGGATTAGGTCACACCGACCGAACCACGTTAAATTTGTATCTTCTTTAATTGCTTTACTTTCGTTATCATCAACTTACTATTGTCTTTGTTATTGTCACTATAACATTATTTGGCTAAATTCTGCACTACCCGAATTCTCGATCCTGACAAATTGGTATCAAAGTCGGATCTAATCGGATTAATTTCATGAGCCAAAAATGACAGTAACAAAGACTTATGTTGAAAAATTTGACCGACGTGCAAACTTCAGGATGTGGCAATTAAAGATGGAGGCTATACTAATTCA
Source organism: Solanum etuberosum (assembly GCA_029582245.1). Classification (NCBI taxonomy): domain Eukaryota; kingdom Viridiplantae; phylum Streptophyta; class Magnoliopsida; order Solanales; family Solanaceae; genus Solanum; species Solanum etuberosum. The sequence goes on along the minus strand of JAJONR010006030.1, from coordinate 46,375 downwards.
AGATGGCCTAGATATGACACTAGAAGGAAAGGAGAAGAAGCCAGAAAATATGACGGACATGGAGTTTGCCGTCATAGACAAAAAGGCAAAATCAGGTATCATTTTAAATCTCTCAAATGAGGTTTTATGTGAAGTATCTGCAGAATCCACAGCCAAAGGCATGTGGAAAAAATTAAAAACTTTGTATATGAAGAGGACAGTGGAAAACAGACTTTACCTAAAGCAAAAGCTTTACACATTTTGTATGGTTGAAGGTACTTCTATACTCTCACATCTTGATGCATTTGATTCTATTCTTATGGATTTGAGTAATATTGATGCTGAAGTTAATGATGAGGATCAAGCCGTCTTATTACTTATTTTCTTGCCCCAATTATTTAAGCATATTAGCAATACTATGCTTTATGGAAAGGATAATATCTCTTACAGAGAAATTAAATCTATCTTAAAATCAAAAGAACAGATAGATAGAGATATTACTGGAGAAAGTAGTGTAACCAATTGGGAAGGTTTATTTGTAAGAGGTAGATCTAATAAGAAAGAATCAAGTAGTGAGAGATTTCAATCAGGTCAAAGTCCAAATATAGAAATGTGGTGTGCAAATATTGTCATAAGAAAGATCATATTATTTCTGAATGCTATAAGTTGAAAAACAAAGAAAAACATAAGGATAACAAACATGAGCATCAAAATACTGACCCCGCTGAAGCAAGTGTAGCTGCTGATGAGTCTGATGGAATAATATTTTTAGCTACTAGTAATAGTTTTAAATCTAACGATGAGTGAATATTGGATTCGGGTTGTTCTTATCATATGTGTCCCAATAAGGATTTATTTGCCACATACGAATCTGTTGGAGGTGGAGTTGTCTTGATGGGCAACAATGCTCCCTGCAAATTTTTTGGTAAAGGTACAATTCAAATTAGAATGTACGATGGTGTGGTAAGAACTCTCACCGATGTTAGATATGTTCCTGACTTAAAGAAAAATCTCATCTCTTTGGGCACTCTAGAATCTCTTGGGTGCAAATACACAGGTGAAGGTGGAGTTATGAAAATATCTCTAGGTGCTCTGGTGATCATGAAAGCACGCAGATCTGGTACGTTGTACACTTTGTTGGGATCTACTGTTACAGGTGTTGCTGCAGTTTCTACCCAATCTAATTCTGACATCATCAAATTGTGGCATATGTGATTGGGGCATATGAGTGAGAAAGGTCTTTCCATACTCAGCAAAAGAGGTCTTATTTGTGGACAAAGTACCGGGAACATGGAGTTCTGAGAACATTGTGTGTTCAGTAAGCAGAAAAGAGTCAGCTTTAAATCTCCAGCAATTCATCGAACAAAAGGTATTTTGGACTATATTTATTCAGATCTTTGGGGTCCTTCTCGTACCCCGTCAAAAGGTGGTGTCAGGTATATGTTAACTTTCATTAATGATTATTCAAGGAAGGTTTGGGTTTATTTCTTGAAAAATGAAAGTGATGTTTTCTTAACTTTCAAACAATGGAAAGTTTTGATTGAGAAGCAAACAGGAAAACATGTCAAGCGGCTTAGAACGGATAATGACTTAGAATTTTGTAATGATGAATTCAATGAATTTTGAAAAAATGAAGGAATTGCTCGACATCGCACTGTGAGGATGACCCCTCAATAAAACTGTGTTGCAGAAAGGATGAATAGAACTCTTTTGGAAAGAGCTCATTGCATGATTTCAAATGTTGGGTTGACAAATGCTTTTCTGGCAGAGGATATCTCTACAGCTTGTTACATTGTCAACCGTGCTCCTTCTGCACCTTTGAACTTTAAGACTCCGGAGGAAATGTGGTCAGGTACTCCTGCTAATTATTCTGATTTAAAAATCTTTGGTTGTCCCGCGTACATGCATGTGAATGATGGTAAATTAGAACCAAGGGCAAAAAGGTGCATTTTCCTTGGATACGCATCTGGGGTGAAAGGATACAGACTCTGGTATCCTAATCCCAAGTCACCAAAATTCATAATTAGCAGAGGTGTAACCTTTGATGAATCCTCTATGTTACACCCAAGAAAAGAGTCTTCTAGTTCTAGTAATACGAATAAGGAGCAGGATATACATGAGCATGTGGAGGTTGAACTTGACATTCCTTCAAAGCCAAACTCATCAACCCTGGAGCAAAATACAGTTGAAACTCCTAAAGTTGAAGCTCCAGAAGTTATTCTGAAGTTATACCAAATGAGTATTCTATAGCCACACACAGACCAATGAGACAAATTCAAAAACCTGAAAGGTATGGAGATTATGTTGCATTTGCCTTTTCAGTTGCACAGGAAACGGAAGAAATTGGAGAACCATCCAATTATTCAGAAGCAATTTCTAATGTTGATTCGGCCAAATGGCTGGTTGCAATGAATGAAGAAGTTGAATTTGTCCACAAGAATGGTACTTGGTCTCTTGTGAAGCCGTCGTCAAGTAAAAGAATTGTTGGTTGCAAATGGGTCTTCAAGAAAAAAGATGGAATTCCAGGGGTTGAAGATGCAAGGTATAAAGCACGATTAGTTGCAAAAGGGCTATAGTCAGGTACAAGGAGTTGATTTTAATGATATTTTCTCACCTGTAGTTAAACATAGCTCTATTCGTGTCTTGCTTGCCTTAGTTGCCATGTATAATTTGGAATTAGAACAGTTTGATGTTAAGACAACTTTCTTACATGGCGAACTTAAGGAATAAATATAAATGCATCAACCTGAAGGATTTGAAATTGAAGGAAAAGAAGATCATGTTTGCTTGTTGAAGAAATCCTTGTACGGATTAAAACAATCCCCAAGACAATGGTACAAGAGGTTTGATTCCTCTATGTTGGGTCATGGTTATTCGAGGAGCATGTATGATAGTTGTGTTTACTTCCGGAAGTTAAATGATGGTTCATTTGTTTACTTATTGTTATATGTTGATGACATGCTCATTGCTGTAAAGGATTTGACAGAAATTCACATTTTGAAAAGTCAGCTGAAAAGTGAATTTGAAATGAAAGATTTAGGAGCAGCTAAGAAAATCCTTGGCATGGAGATCAAAAGAGATCGAGGAACCAAAAGGTTATTCCTAACCCAGAAGAAGTACTTGGAGAAGGTCTTGGAGAGGTTTGTCATGAAATATGCTAAACCAGTGAGTACTCCTCTCGCTGCTCATTTTAAGTTATCAACTGCTCAATCACCGCAGACAGAGGAAGAAGAGAGGTATATGGCACATGTACCATATTTCAGTGTTGTTGGCAATATTATGTATGCAATGGTGTGTGCACGTCCAGACATTTCACAAGCAGTAAGTGTGGTAAGCCGGTATATGACTTGCCCTGGTAAAGCACATTGGCAGGCTGTGAAATGGATCCTCAGATACTTGCAAGGTACTTCAAACACATGTTTGGAGTTTGGAAGAAATCCTAACACTTTGGTTGGTTTTGTAGACTCTGATTATGCAGGTGATCTTGACAAAAGAAGATCACTAACAGGCTATGTTTTTTTGCATTAGTGGTTGTGCTATCAGTTGGAAAGCTACATTACAACATGTAGTAGCTTTATCTACTACCGAAGCAGAATATATGGCAGTGACCGAGGCGATCAAAGAAGCCTTATGGTTGAAGGGTCTATTTGCTGAACTCAGCTTACACCAAGGTGATATTATCATTTTTCTGTGATAGTCAAAGTGCCATTCACTTGACTAAAGATCAGATGTATCATAAGAGGACGAAACATATTGATATCAAGTATCACTTCATTCGGAAAACCATTGCCGAAAGAAAGGTCTCTGTTAAGAAGATTAACACAAGAGACAACCCTGCCGACATGTTCACGAAGTCTCTTCCAGTCAGCAAGTTCAAGCTTTGTTTGAACTTGATTGGCATTCATGAAGAATAATTTAGCCCATATGGGCTTCTACGGAGAGAATGGAGCAAATTTACTATTTTCACCAAACTCAGGTCAAGGTGGAGATTTGTAATTTGTCCTTTTGTTTGATTGAAGAAAAATATTTAATCTTTCTTTTGTGAAAGATTTGGAAGCCACAAATGTGAAAATTTGGTAACTATATTTGTCAAAGATTTGGAAGCCACCATATTTGATATATTCACATTGAGATGTTGAATATTTTATATCTTCCAAAGACATCATCCATGACATCAACAAGCCTATTTTTTCTCTATAAATAGGGAGCTTAGACATTAGTTGAAATACACCTTGAAGCATATGAAAATATTTCATTGCTTTCTTTCTTTCTTTGTCTTTCCATTAAGAGTAATTTTGTAAGAGAGTTAGTGTTGAAAAATACTTGTGTGAACCCTTTCTTTAGAGTGATCTTGTGAGGTTATTCTTTTTTGGGTATTTGGGATTAATTAGAGTATTTACTCTAATTTTATACTCTCTTTTGTACTCTTGATGATATAGTGAAATTTCTCATCTCCGCTTGTGGATTAGGTCACACCGACCGAACCACGTTAAATTTGTGTCTTATTTAATTACTTTACTTTCGTTATTATCAACTTACTATTGTCTTTGTTATTGTCACTATAACATTGTTTGGCTAAATTTTGCACTACCCGAATTCTCGATCCTAACAAAGTGAATAGATGTCATGTTGAGTACATTAAATGGCTCGGCATGCAAGAATCCATTATTAAGCAAAAATCTCAAATCAATTGGTTCGAAGAAGGTGACTGTAACAGTAAGTATTGTCACAATATCATAAGGAACAAGAGGAGGAGGTTACAGATCCACAGAATAAAAAACAACAGGAACCATTGGGTCAAAAGTGAAGACAAGATCTCCAGAATAGCCATTAGGCATTATGAAAAGTTTTTCAACCTTCCTCAAACAGGGTTGAAACTCCAGTGCCTTGATTGTATTCCTAATTGTGTTATTGATAGCGATAACGATAACCTCATTGCTATACCTCAAGAAGATGAAATTCAAGAAGCTATATTCCACATGATTACAACCAGTTCAGTTGGGCACGATGGATTCAATGGGGCCTTCTTTCAAAGTTGTTGGGAGATTATTAAGGAGGATATCAAAGATTTTGTCCAAGCTTTCTTCAATGGCAAAGTTTTGACAAAGTAATACAATCATATTTGTTTGGCTTTGATTCCGAAAAAATATTCTCTTGAGATTTTTTTTTATTTCAGCCCTATAAGTCTGAGCAATTTCACTAGCAAGATTATTTCAAAGATTTTGGCTATGATATTAAACTCTATCCTCAATAAACTCATCTCTGATAATCAGAGTGGGTTTGTGAAAGAAAGGTTAATAACTGAGAATGTTATGCTCACACAGAAAATTATTCACGGGATTTTAAATAGCAACAAAGGTGGAAACATGGTCATAAAATTGGACATGGAGAAAGCATATGATAGGATGTTTTGGAATTTTATATATGCAGTTTTTAGAAAGATGGATTGACATAGTGCACAGACTAATCTTCATTGTTTGGTAATCTGTTATGATCAACGGGAGTAGAAAAGGTTTCTTTACTTCCTCTCAAGGATTGAAGCAGGGGATTCATTATCTCCATATTTATTTATGGGGAAAAAGATAAATATACCTTCAAATTATCATAAATGGTATGTCAATACCCTCCGTTATACTTTAAGGTTATTCATACCCTTACCGTCAATCTTTTGGGTTGTATTTACCCTTGTAACAAACAGAGGGCCACGTGTCATTATCTAAACAGTCTATCCAAAATCAATTTAATTTTTACCCACAAATTAATAAAACTCAACCATCTACCCATAATCTAACCCACCCACGACCCCCATAACTTAAACCCTCAATTCTTCCACATTATTTTTTTTCCGTCCAGTAAAATAATTCTCCAGTAGGAGCTTAGTTGTCGTCTTCCTAATCTGCTCCAACTTGCACCTTGTTAGAACATTATAAGCAATTGCTTTCACTAATTTCTGGTCAATCATGTAGCCATGGACATACCCATCGTCGCTGGTAAAGAACACGACAATTTTGGTGGTTGTAGTAGGTGTTTGTTCATGTGTTCGTAGGTGTAATTTCAGTCGCCGCTGCCTTTTTGATTGTTCTTTACGAATATCTTATTTGAGTGGTTTAACTTGTGTTCTCTCTGGTAACCCATCTAAGATCTATCGGTTTTTTCTTTCTGGTAGACCATATGAGAAATCATTTGAGAACTTATGTTCTCTCTGGTGAACCATATGAGAACTTGTGTTCTCTATGGCAAACCAATTGAGAAATCTCATCTGAGAACCATCGGTTGTTTCTTTGTAAACTTCCATTGATAGCTTCAATTTACACATCATTAAAAGTAAAAATTCTGCAAAATGAATTCTTTTTCTTCATTTTCAGGCTCTTTGGGTTGTTCAATTTGCTTCACTTCTTTGATTTGTTCTTTATTTGTGTTACATATTCATGTTGGGACATTGCAGAATTCATTCTTGATGGTTCAAGAAACTGTCTTTTGTTTTGAGATCTATGAGGAGGCATCAAATGATTCAAAGTCGGATCGCAGGGGATCAACGACTAGATTTCGCGAGTTTGAAGTTGTGAAAGGTTACATATGGATGGAGTTTTCAACTGCCAGGAGTAGCGACATAGAAGTCGGTGTGTAAGCATTTGGGTTGAGCTGTTGGAAAATTATTTTCCAGCAACTAGCCAGGTTCAAGTATGAGAAGGCAATCGGAAACTACAGTGAAATCTACTCTTTATAATTTAAGTGTGGGTATTTTTTATTTGGGTGGATTTTTTAATTAATCGGGTGGGTTTTTTCATTTTTGGGTAGAATAATTAAATATCGGATCGGCTGATAGGATTAAGACACGTGTATGTCTGTTAGTATAAAGGGTATAAACGCTCCACAATTTGGACGGTAAGGACACTGATGTCCTAATAGTATAACGAAGGGTATACGCATACCATTTATGATAGTTCGGAGGCATATTTATCCTTTTTCCCTTTATTTATTATTGGCTCTGAAGTATTCTCAAGGCTCCTTATAGGCTGAATCAGAATGAGAATTTCACCAACTTCTCAATGAACAGAGATGGTCCAATCATTTGTTGGAAAATGATTCTAGTATCTCAAAAGGAATTATTTTTCCTATATACTTGAAAGAAAATATTATTTTATTTCAATATAGTTGTTATCTTTATTTTCATATATTCTAATATTGGCAGCTATATCACAATATTGATTAGCCTATTTACTTCTCCATTAATCACTCATTGTTGACCGTTGGAGCATTGATGACATTGAATTATTATTTGTCATTAGAGCAATTGATTAGAATTATATTGTTGTTCCAAAGGGTCTTTCAATACCTATTTTCTGGCCGAATCCTCTTCTTATATATAGTGTCATCACCTCTTGTTTTTTGGTAGAGACAAAGTGAAGTATACAAATATTCTTTCTCCAAAATTCTTGTGCTGGGTTTTATATTAAAGAATTTTTGTTAGTTTCTGGCTCCTAGTTTTATACTAGAACAGCTTGTTGAATCCTGGGGATACACCTATACCGGGTGAAATATCCTTAAGGATAGTGTCTTTCGACACGCCTCAAGCTATGAGAATTTCATATAAGAGTTTGTGGTGAAGTCTTTGGTGAATTCTGTATAAGTGTTTGTGATGAAGGTATTTTCCGTAAGATTTACAACATCATCAACCATCTAACTTATGCAGATGATGTGGTGATTTTCACGGGAAATAACTAAAGGCCTATTAAGTTGGTAATGAGGTAAATTAGAACTTATGAGAAGGCTTCTGGACAAAAAAGTAAATACAAATAAGAGTTTTTTTGTTACAACTCCTAAAACTAGAGCGGAGAGAATTAACAGGATGAGAAACAACACTGGTTTCATGGATAAAAATCTTCCATTCAATTATTTGGGTTGTCCCATTTATGTGGGGAAGAAACTGCATTGCTATTTTGATGACATGGTTTCCAAGATTTTGAAGAAGCTCGCTGGATGGTAGGGAAATATGTTATCCTATGGGGGACGAATTACTATGATAAAGAACGTTCTACAATCACTCCCTATTTACACGTTGTCAGCTTTATCTCCTACAAAAGGAACACTCCAACTGATAGAGAAACACTTTAACAAATTTCTTTGGGGTTCTAAAGGGGATAAAAACAACTATCATTGGAGTGCATGGGACAAAATGTGTACCACAAAAGAAGGAGGCATTAATATCAGAAGCATGAAGGATATCAGTGAAGTTTGCAATATTAAGAAATTGTGGAGATTTAGAACTAAGCCATCTTTATGGGTTGATTTCACTAGATCCAAATATTGTATCAGGTCTCATCCAATTTCAAAAAAATGAGAATCTGGTAACTCACATATATGGAAGAATCTTACTCAAAGCAAAGAAAGAGCCGAAGACAGTATTTTTTGGGAGATAAATGCCGGTAATTGCAGTTTTTGGTGGGATAATTGGGTTGGTGATGGACCTTTGGCTAACAAGTATCATACTATCCCATACCCTTCTAGACTACTGGTTAAGGATTTTTTTGAAGAGAATATCTGGAACTATCAGAAGCTAAGAAATATATTTCCTTAAGAAGAAGTTAATAACATTATTAACATCAAGCGGGAAAAATTAGATCAGATTGATAATGCTATTTGGAACGAAACTGAAGATGAAAATTATTTCACTAAGTCTGTTTGGAATATAGTCAGAGAACATCGTCCCAAGAATCCTATTCTCTACAAGAGCTGGAGTAAGTGCTTACCTTTCAAAATGAGTTTTTTTTAAATTGGAGAATGATCAAAATGAGGCTTCCATTTAATGATACTATCCATATGAATGGAAATCAAAGAAATATGGAATGCTTATGTTGTAGAACTCCAAAAATTGAAATTTTAAAGCATGTTTTCAATAAAGGAGATGCAACAATTTATATTTGGAATAAATTTGGTGCCCCACTTGGAATTCAAAAGGCTAACAATATTAAGAATACTATGGCTCAATGGTGGCATTAAAAGCCTAACAATTTGGTTCACAAATTATTGTTGCATATCACCCCTTTGATCCTGTGTTGGCAGCTTTGGAAGAGTCATACTTCATGTAGATATGGTGACAAGAAGAAGTTTTGTAATAGAAGTATGGATTATCAAGCCACTTGGATAATAAAAAATGTTCTTAACAGGGTGTATCCTAACATCCAAAGGCTAGACAATTGGATTCAAATATGCGACATTGTTGATAAATTGAAGCCTAACATCATATGGAAACAGATAGTGTGGGAAAAATCTGATGCAGGTATTGGAGGAATTGTGAGGGATGAGAATAGTAATTTTGTCATGGCATTTGCTATTCCTATTCAGTGCAAATCTAACAATATTACATAATTGAAGGCTGCCAAGTTTGAGTTGGATTGGTGTATTGAACATGGTCTAACAAATCTAATTTTGGAGATGGATTCTTTGTCGATAGTTGACATGATCTGTAAAAAATCGGCCTCTAACAGAAAAATGAAAAGAGAAATTGAAGATGTGATTCAGAAGTGTGGTATGGCCAATGTAGTGGTGATGCATTGCCTAAGAGAAGCAAATGTTGTTGCGGATTCCCTGACCAAATATGCCACATCTCTAACAGATCCGATGATCTTTCATGAGTTTAGGTATCTACCGAGTTGTTCTTTCAGTTGGACAAATCGTAGAAGCCTAGCATGAGGATTAAATATGAGAAATTCAATTTTTTGTAAGCTAAAATGTTTAGAAGGGAAGTGACATGTAATAGTTACTTTTTGTCTATAAGAGCCCTTCCCCTGCACTTCCTTGGAAAGATTGCATAGTTTTGCCAATCAGTACCTTTTTTTTTTTTTTTTTGTAATGAAGGTTAGGTTATACCCTCCTTTTTAGTGAGATATTAATATATATATCACAAGCCCAATCTTAATATAAAAAAAATTCTAAATATTTATAAATAACTTTTCTAGTCCAATATGTGTACTTATACTCTTAATCTTGATATAACTATTATGATCTATGTAGTTGGATTTATTATTTTAATCTATTAAAAGGTGAGACTCTATTATGAGTCAATATATATCTAATAGATTAGGTAATGATAAATCACATTAGTGAAATAATAATTAGTTGATAGAACCATGTCTCAGACTTAAGATAGAAGGCACCTCTTTATGGATACTTATAAGTTTTCACGTGAAAACCTTGCAAGTGGATTTTATATCCGTCATGTGAAATAAGTTAAGTATAATAATAAAAGATCAAATTAGTCAATAAATTAAATTATTTAGAAATTTTAATTTAATTATTTGGTGTAGGTAATTCTAACACGGGGAGTTAAATAAGATGTAATGGTAGATTTTGAAATTAAATCAAGGAGTGCAATTACAGATTTTTAGTGAAATAATTTGTAATTTGTTACAATATGATTAATTCATTCTTTTGCGAATTAATATTATAATTAGAAGCCTCTGTTAATAAGTCTATGGTTCCTGCTATGCCTGACTAATTAACCAGTTATGAAAAGATGAAAAGAAGTGTTTCGGAAGAAGAAGTAACTTTTACTTGTCTTTTGCAAGGAATGATTTATTGGGTTTAAATAATTTTTTTAAGAAGCAAAAATATATTTTTTGCTGGTCTTATAAAGATTTTATTATCTAATATTTTCTTAATATTTCCTTATGAAAAAAAATAAAAACGTCTGATTTTATTTGCTATTGATTGTCTTTTATGGCAATTAATGGCTCCTAATAGCTGAAACGTTAGAAAAAGTTTTTTCTTTCCCCTTTTCAGCAGAAGAGTGGGGATAAAAGGGCTGGTTGGGGGAGAAAGGAAGATCAATCTTTTCTGAAAATATTTGCTCACACAAATTGCTGGTTGAAAAAGAATTAATTAGGAAATAGTGGAAGTCTGGAGTTCTATATTCATCAAATTTAAGGAGTTATGCAAAACCTTCAAAGGTTAGTGAATTATGAATATCCTTTTTTCTTATTTGTTACTATTATGTAATTCATGATTCTGTATTATGCTTTTGTTGCGTTTATATACTCTAAGATATTAACCATGAAATCGGTGTTGAAAGTAATTTTCTATATATATATATATATACTGTCCAATATTTTTCAAATTTATGTGTGAATAAAATCGACATCGGTAGCAAAAGAATGGGAAGTTCTAATTTTAACTTCATTTCCGAGAGCTAACAACAAATTATGATTTTAATTTTTATTGTCTCTTAAATTTAATTGATACATCACATAATAATTACTACTTCGATATTAACACTTTTGGATGGTCGTTACTCGTTGTATTGTATTGTGCGTAATATTAGTCTAAATATAATATTTATTTTAATTATTATTTAAATTTATTATACCGTATTGTTTAAGATAACAACGATTTTTTGTGTAACAATCGATTTTTTGTGTAACAATCGATTTTGTGTGATCACTTAAATATTTTCTTCTCATTTGATTTTTATATTATAATTTTGTTTTATCATTTACTTGTGGCTCTATCTTATAGCCTAGAGTTTGCAAGTCAAATATTGGAACCCTGGTAAAGCTAAAAAAATGAAAAAGAAAATGAGCCTCAAGCTAATGACATGTGGAACTAGGTGTCTCTCTTTAATGCATCCGTTGCATGCAAGCTCTCTCACAATAAGAAGAAGCTAATAAAAGTTCAAAGATATGTCAAGAAACTTAATAAAGGAAGGGGTGAAGAAATTGGGGTGTTTGAGAAAGAAGGAGTACTCTTGTGGACAACAACATGGAAAAGAAGTGGTGGAATCTGTTGGAAACCTCAAAAAATTAAGTGATAAAGATAACAAGATGAAGGAATTTAGAATATATAGATGGAGCCCTGATAACCCTAACAAGAAACCTTTTCTTCAATCTTTCTTTCTTCATCTTCCTTCTTGTGGCCCCATGGTATGTCCAGCTTTACTATCCTAATTAATATTTTTTTTGTTGTTGTATTAGATATATGTACTATTATCGTTTTTGCTTTTGATATTATCATCCTATGTATGAGTGACACAATGACTAATTTATATGAGTATCCATTCGGGTTGGATACCCGACTCATTTAAAATGGGTAAAAAACGAATAATACTCATTTGAAAGTGGGTAGTTAAATGAGTAAAAGATGTTCATTCACGATCTACTTTGCTATAATTACACAGCTCAGCTTTTTAGTTTTGTATAATTCGCACATTTGTATAAACTCGACTCACTCATTTGTCACTCCTAATCGTACGTATGTTATTCATTATGTTTCGATTATCACATAATTTTGTTGTTCATGTTCCTTCTTTGTAGGATTTGCACGTTTTTTAAGTTGATATGTTTTTTTTTTTTTTTCACTTGAGTTGAGGGTCTTTTAGGACTCTACACTCCCGACCCCATACTTCATTTGTGGAATTTCACTGGCTATGTTTTTATTGTTAGTCTTTTTTTCCCCTCAATTAGAACCTGAACATTTCTTATAACCATAAATTAAGGAGAACAAGAGTTGATCGAAAATAATACAATTCAATTTAGTTTGAAGAAAATTAAATCATAGTATAAGATGGTCGAGTACTAATGAAAACTTTAGGTTGACAACCTGGAATTAGTCCTTCTACGCCTTTCGATTGGTAACTCTGGTTCTCAAAGTTTCGACAGATGAGAAAAAAAGTTACTTTGTATTTTGTCGCTGAAATTTGAACCTCTACGTTTTGACTTTAGATATGGAGACTAAGAAAACAAGAATCGTCTTAAAGTCGACATATCATACCATTAAAGTTAAAAGAATCCAAATTTAGAATAGTCTGTTCTTTAGGTATGCAATATACGGAGTAATTTTTTTCTCTTTGTTGTAAATTTTAGGGAACAGAAGAATTTGCTTCTAGCCTATCTATAGTAACTATTATAAGCGTAAAGTTTATTAGATGCACTCGACTTAGTAAATATTTTCTTTTTTACAGGTTCTGGATGCATTGCAAAAGATAAAGGGGGAGGAAGATTCGAGTTTGAGTTACAGAAGGTCGTGTAGAGAAGGAATATGTGGATCATGCTCAATGAACATAAATGGTGTTAACACCATAGCATGTCTCAAGCCTATAGATACAGACACTAGCAAGCCAACTACCATCACTCCTCTTCCTCACATGTTTGTTATCAAAGATTTGGTGGTTGATCTCACTAATTTCTACCAGCAGTACAAGTAATTTCCCTCTCCTTTTCTCATTTCATCAAGTTATTTAATTCCGATTATACGTCCATCAGTAATGTTCGATGTAGACATGTTTGACATTGATGTTTAGAAATATCACCCTATTGTTCAAGTTTACTCAAAAAGATTCCGGTAGTCACTACTATAGTAGTACTTAATTTGTTTCAATTTATGTTGCACTGCTAGATTAGGTACATGATGTTCAAGAAAGAAACTAAGACTCTTGAAATTTGTGGTCTAAAACAAGCCTCGTGACATTTTTATGAAAGATAAAAGAGGAATTTTAAAGTTAAGTTGTTTCTAATTATGAAAAATGTAATATTCTTTTTGGACAATTTAGAAAGGAAAGTATGCCACAAAAATCGGGATGGATGGAGAATATTTGCATGTTAGTATGTACAAATACTTGCAACAATTTATAGTCGAATCTTAATTAATTAGTGGTGTTAACTAGATCTGTTTCAAGTTCACGATAACTGTATTTTATAACCTTTCATTTTCAATAGATGTGAATCCGCAATCTAGAGTAATTAGCAGAGTAGATCTAGAATGGATGATCTTATTATGTATATACAAGTTCTAAATGTATTTGGTGTGTGCGTATATAGTTGCACCAAATCAATGAACTAATAATGAGTTCATCAGTTGAACTCTTGTGATAGATTCGGCCTCTCATCGACAATTATACATTGGAGCATGGTGCAAAATATGAATGTTGTGGGTGTTTTGAGGATTTGCAGGTCTATAGAGCCATGGTTGAAGACACGAAAACCGCCCCTAGACGGGAGAGAATACAGGCAAACACCATTGGATAGGAAGAAGCTTGATGGCTTATACGAATGCATATTATGTGCTTGTTGCAGCACTTCTTGTCCTTCTTACTGGTGGAATCCCGAGGAGTTTATTGGACCTGCAGCCTTGCTCCATGCCTATCGATGGATCTCGGACAGGTTAATTCTTCAAAACACCTGTCGAATAAATACCAAAAATATGGTCACTCCGATAATTAATTTTCTTTTTTCTTTAGTCGAGATGAATTTGCAAATGAGAGATTGCAGGCAATAACAGAGGACCAAGGGCGTTTGTACCGGTGCAGGACTATAAAAAATTGCACAGCATGTTGCCCGAAGAGCCTTAATCCTGCTAATGCCATAAACAAGATGAAGACTATTCACTTAACTGAGAAGCCAATCGAGGATCTTGAAGCTGAGCCCGAGCCTCGTTTTGGGCAAGCCTAATGTGTTACTATTACTCTAGTGTGTGTCTCTGTGTTTTCATACCAAATATATTGTAGCACGTAGCAAATATAAAGTGTGTATGCTCGCACTTTAAGATTGTTATAGTTGCATTTTAATTTAAAGTTATAAATATTTCTTCAAAGTTTGAATTATATTTACTATATCAGCTATCTGGGTCATGGCCATCTTCAGATTTTCACAACATAATGTCTTTCATTACTTATTACTGATTGAATTTCATAAAGTAGAATTATATGTGATTTATTAGTTACTTTTAGTAGTATATATTTCAAGAAACTAAATCAATACTATTTCTTTTGAATTTTTAATTTAAAAGTAAAAATTAACTACTTTAGAAGATAGTTAAAGATTAGAGCATGTTTGGATGAGCTTATAAAAAGTAACTTATAAGTTAAAAGTTAAGAGATCGTTAAGCTAAGGAATCGTTTGGTTGGGAACAAGTTATCCAACGATTAGTTATTCTGGGGTTAGCTATCCTGGAATAAGTTATCCCAAACATGGCAATCAAACAAGATACAATAATTTTATCTCATCACTATTTGTTTTTATCTCTCACACCAATCGACCCCTAAAGGTTCTTAGTAGAAAATATCCTACTTTTGACTTATTTTATATTTATTTATTTTTTACTAAAATCAAGGGTTTAAAGTCACTTTTTAACCTTTTCAAATACCTCTAAAATTAAAAAAATATTTAAAAATCAAAAGCACCTAAAAATAAACAAATCCAAAACGGAACTAAGTCGCCACAAAATTTACACGAAGAAATATGTAATAAAAAATTATATGTAAAAAGTCGCCCAAAACGATCTTGGCGCAAAAGTCACCAAAACGGTGCCGTTTTGCTCATCACCTTCTTCTCAGGATTCCCATAACCCTTGCAGTGCTATTCAGTAGAAAAGAAGATATTAGTATACAGAATAGTGCAATTTGTTGCCCCATAAGCTCCAATTCTAAGATACCCAGTTTTGTTTACTTCACATATTTTGTCAAGTTTGTGCAAAATGCAAGTATACAGGTCTCTCTTAAATTCAATCAAGAACCGTTCTATACAGACCCTCAATACATGTGAAAGGTAATGTGCATTTTTTATAATCCATACTCAATCACACACTGACTGTTGAAATTTCATGGGTTTTGGTTTATTGAATTTTTATGGCTTTGATTTTTATGGGTAATTTGTGTTTGTATAACATTTTTCTGTATTATGGAAATTTTATAGTTTGGTTTAGTTATTTTTTTGTTTAAATATGGTTTTTGTAGTGTTGTTACTCTAATTTTTTTGTGTAGTTTGTTGGTTTGTTACTAATCTACTTAGATTTTGAGAAAAAATTGTGAGAAGATTTGTCCCTTTACGAACCTCAAACTGTTTGGTTGTTGGAAGGGGGAAGAGGAAGCAAGAAGAGATGAAACTAAAGTGATCTTCTTCTCCTTAGTGAGAAGCATTACTAATTTATTTCCAGTTGCTAGTGAAGATGGAGAAAGCAATGTTGGTATATTTTCTCCTAAATGGACGGATTGGAATAGCGTTATGAGAGAAAAAAATGTTAAGTGAAAGCTCTAATTATGATATTATTGATGCTTGGTTGAAGAGTAGGAGAAACAAATTTTGATGAACACACTGGTTCTAGTGTTCTATTGCATTTAATATGGTTGACGTTGAGCTAGTTATTTTTGCCCTTAAACTTGAACACTAGAAATAATCATGTTGAGAGTACCTTTGCATAGATGATACTTAATATAAAGCAAAATTTGAAATATCTAGGTTAAATTTCCAGTTGTATGACTGTTAGAAACATGGAAGTGTTGGTGGCATTATCGTCAAAGTTGCTTTTATGTCTGATTTCAGCTATAACATGGCTTACTAAAGTTCCTTTGATAAACATTGGTTAAGGGGTCTTATAGAATT
This sequence comes from Solanum etuberosum, assembly GCA_029582245.1. Classification (NCBI taxonomy): domain Eukaryota; kingdom Viridiplantae; phylum Streptophyta; class Magnoliopsida; order Solanales; family Solanaceae; genus Solanum; species Solanum etuberosum. The sequence continues at coordinate 30,026 of JAJONR010006030.1, read as the reverse complement.
TCAACTTGTCTTACGCGTTACTTGTGGTGTCTTGGGTTCATGAGTTTCAATTGGTAGCAGGGGAGGCTGTCTTGGATAGATAGATTAAGCATGATATGTGGTTCATGGATTTCTCCAAGAGACATGAGGTCCCCTTTAGAAGGAAACTTTGTGAAGTTTCAATTTATGCGTAACAACTCTTACTTCCACCCGTAACTATGTACTTCTTATAGTGGCCAACTGGCTCTTTCTAGTTTCTCCCTTAGGCATTTTGCTAATTATAAGGTTGTAAGATCCATCATTAGCGAAATTTGATTTTGAGTAAGAGACTAGTAGTAACTTGCAACAGCAACATACCTAGTGGAATCCCACTGGGGAGGATGGTGAGTAAATGACTAGTAGCAACTTCCATCAGGAAAATAAGGGAGAAACTTATAAGTCTAAAATTTAGCAAATAATTACTACTGCCTCACATAGAGGCTAAGTTGGGGGAGCTTCAGTCTGATGTTGTTATAAGGAAAGGGGGAGAGGATTGTTTCACGGCAAGTTAAAAAGAACTGTAAGTTTCCAATCTTCAGAAGCTTGATGTGGAGAATTTCTTAAATTAACTCTCTATCAGATTCAGCTTTGTAAGATTGTTGACTCATCTAAAGTTGCAGTTATGCCTGTCCACAGTTTTAGTTAGTCGAGAGAGCATCAGCTTCATGTGACTGTAAAGTATTGAAATGAAGATGACACTTCCACTGTTGTGAGCTTGATGTGTTAAAAGTAGGGGAGTGTAGATGGAGCTTTTTTACTAATATTTTCTACTGAAAATGTCCATTTTGAATGCATAAAATGTATCTACGAGGAGAGATATGCATAATGCATTACCATGTGAGAGATTAGAATGAACTTAAGACGTAATTCTTTTTTTCATTTTGAAGTTTACTTGCAATTATCCTGGCAAAAGAATCCAAAATTTGCAAGAAGAGAGGAACTCTCTATAGACATTCACTTCAATTATAATTGGAACAGGTCGTTTCAAGTCTTATTCCTAAAGAAAGTTATGATGTATTGATAATACAAATCAAGCCCTGTAAGTGCACACTGATACTTTCCATGATACTGCCTTCCCCCCTCGAAAAGAAATGGGGGGAAAAGAGAGAAGAGAAACGACTCAAATACATGTAGAACAGGAAGGATAAAAGCAAACCATTTCAGTTTCAAATTATGGAGTGCACTGCAATTTTTCTGATTACTTGTTTCATGTGTAGGTTTACCCCACCTAAGCGCTTCCATTCAGCCAGCTGCATGAGATCTGCTAGAAAGACTTATGATCCGCCTTTATTAACTGGACCATCCCCAACATCAAAGTCTTGGAAACCTTATATATTAGTATTGCATTTGAACTCCATTTTCCTTTTGATGTGTTTTGTGACTGTTGTTGCATGTGCTCTGTGCGGTTGTCTATGGCTCCTTTATCTCAGTTGTCTTCATCTTATTTCTACTTTGCAGCCTGGAGCTGCTTTGGGAGGATTTGGTGGACTGATCCTTTTTCTTCATTATAATGATGAAAGGAGAGCAATTCCAAAAGGTGGGGATCGGGGTGTTTTTTTTAAGCAAAGCTTTTTGTGTCTTTCAAACCAAATACGCCTCAATCCATTATGTGCCTTTGAATGTGATTAACACTTTAGTGGAAACAAAAAAAATGAAGAAACAAATTAAGGATGTAGGTGTGTAGTGAATTAAGAAGTGGTACATGGATGAGTCCATCTGCTGTACTGCTTCTGTACCTAAAAAGATGTACTGACAGTGCTTGAAAGCATCATAGCTCCTTACTAAAAGTGGTTATCAGCTTTTGTTTAATAATGGAGCGCAAGAACTAAAGCCTCTTTTGGTTGCTAAACTTCTAATCTACAAGAAGTCCAGAACTACAGACTAAAATTATTTTCTTCCCAGAGTCCTGCTTATCATTGAGCCAAAAAGCCGCATACTGGGCTCGTTGATAGACTTCTTATGGCAGTCTCGGTATCTTTCTAGTTTAAATAGAATAGTTCATTGGACTATTTTCTCTCTTTTTATGTTTCCTTGTCAGAAAGTGTTGGTATACTTGTCCACTTGAATCATGCTCTTTCTGGGGTACCATGTGCATTTACTTTCTGATAGTTTTGTAGTGCCATAAATATTAATGATTGGTACACAATATAAAGCTTTCATGCCTTTCAGGTCAAGGCGAGAAATTTGAAAGAAGTGCAATCCAAGGGCCAATCATTGGCGGCCCGTTCAGCTTGATTGATACAGAAGGCCGTTTGGTTACCGAGCGCAACTTGCTGGGAAGCTGGGTTCTTCTCTACTTTGGTTATACGTCATCTCCTGATGTTGGTCCAGCAGAAGTACAAAAGATGGCTAAAACTATTGATATTCTAGGTTCAACTCGGGTTCTTTGAATGGATATTATATTTTCTTATTTACTGACTTATATTACTGATGTTGTTATTTTCTTTTTGCTTTGTGGTCCTTTCTGCTTAATGTAAACAAGGGTCAAAACAGGATCATCATAAGATTCTCCCAGTATTTGTCACAATTGATCCTCAACGTGATATGCCTTCGCAACTTCGAGCTTATCTTAAAGGTCTGTATATAGCTTCTCTGATCTCTTTCTCTCTCTAGGTTCTGGAATGAATGTCTTGTTGAAAGAATCGTGGAAAGAGATCCCAACCGGGGGGGTGGGCTTGAAGAGAAAAGGGTTCAATATAATAGTTGTCTCCTTTTATTTGATGTTTATTTCCTACACTTAAGCTTTGCTGATTTTATTTGCATGAAACACAGAGATTGACCCAAGAATAATGGGATTAACTGGACCAGTTGCTGCTGTTAGACAGATGGCACAGGAATACCGAGTTTACTTTAAGAAGGTTGATGAAGAAGGAGATGATTATCTGGTAGAATCTTCTCACAACATGTAAGCCTCAAGTCCTATATATTGTCAAATAAGAAGCCCTTACAACTATGGAAGAATAAACTCTCAGTTTTACCTGCGCTAGAGCAATTTGACAGAGTCAGATGTATATTGATGTAATAGGTATTTGGTGAATCCAAATATGCAAGTAGTTAGATGCTTTGGTGTGGAATACAGTGGGGAGGAACTGGCCGATGCAATAGTTAAGGAGCTAAAGAAAGATGAGACATAGCAATACTCGAAGTGTGGATTTGGCGAAGTACATCATACTTAGGTTAGGTTCTTATATTACCCTTACATATCTTCATCATCATGTTTTATTCAATGGTTTCTAAGGGTCATAGTTAATTTTTTGTTCTAAATGTACAACTTCATTACAGAAAATAAATATACGTGCCAGTAACCTTGTTTGTCTACCATTTTCATGTCCAGATCTTCTCCAATTCTTTGTTAAATGTTGTATTATCATCCTCTTGGCCAATCCATGGCTATCTGCAGCAGGTACCCGGGGGAATACTCGAGGTGCGTGCAAGCTGGCACAGACCCCACTGTCGTATAAAAAAGAAAAGGATTTCACTTATCTGCATAAGACCCTAAAAACATTATATTATGAAATATGAAGACAGTGAAATAGGGACAGAAATCCTGCTAAATTTTTGTCAATAATGAAAACACTCAAAATGGAAAATATCGTAGATTCTATCAAAAGTTGTTCCTGCCAAGAAAAACACGCAACACCAATAAATTCATGAGAGATTATTTCTAAAAGGGCTCCACTAAGTCACGTATGGTTATAGAACTACTACTATTATAAAACCCATATGAGAGACATAGGAATGGGCTTTTTTTAAAATTCTTTTCTCTCCAAATAATGATGTTGTCAGCTTCTTTATTGTCTTGTTTTAATCCCAAGTCTAATATTACATTTTACTGTGAAATAGTTAGGGAAAAAGGTTGATCCATGTGTTTTACTTCTATTTTATATTTGTAGCAAAACAACACATGAAAAATGTCACCCAAATGTTTTATTGTTCCCAAATATGTTGGCTGCGGAAAATCTGTCATTTCTTAATCAAATTGCTATAGCAGATAGCTTTTAGTATGTAGAACATGTTTTTCTTTCATCTTCCTGCCATATATAGTGGAAAGGACAGTCCGCCTCAAACCTTGACGTTGGGGGGTCCTAGTCACCAAGGGAGCAAGTGGGGAAAGAAGTCAAGAATAACTCTTGACTTCTAAGTTGAGTGGGGTCTGGCCTTGGGGTTTAGCGTATCAAATGGAAAGAATAGAAAAAGAGTTGGCTGCAGATTGATTAAGAGTTTGATGTAGGAGAGCCATCCTTAGTTCTTTTGCTATCATAGAAGAACATTGTATATACTTTTTTATCCTCTTTTGTTTGCTCCATCCTAAACTTTTATCACCTTGTATCTCTCATCTTGAGAGATTTTGAATAACTAGTCAGATTTAGGGGCCATTGGTTTAGGAACATGTTATTCAAGTATTAGTAGTGCAGGGATTGTAACACGTAGATTATTTCTTGTAAGATGTTTAGTTGATATATTACAAATTAGTAGTGTATAATTGATATATGTGCTAACTTCTTAAACAAAATATAAGTTTTTTTGCTATTTTATATGAGGGTTAGTTTTGTCTTGTTTTAAACCATGTGTTACTAATACCCGCATTCTTATTTCACGTTCTGCCCTACATATTAATACATAGATTCCCGCGCAACTTATGCAAGTATCAGTTATGAGGAAAAGAAAACAAGTAATGAAAAATTGTATTTATTATGTGGGGTTTTATGTGGAGATTTTTTTTTTTAATGAATCCAACTAAACGACCCCTTAGTGTATGAGCAGTATCAGGTACAGTACGCTAGTGTGTAAAAATATCTTAGGACTTGTAGCCGGAGAACACTACCAGGTTGATTTGCGCTGATACTTTGCTCAACTATTATGTCAAGTACATACATTCATGAAGCATGTTATAAACCATTAGTTCTGTCTTAAGAATTATAGGGACGAGTGAATTTCTACCTGCAGTACATGGGAACTTCTGCTACAAGATATCTGCTACTTTTTCACTAGTACAAGTAGCGGGTACTCTTTCCACCAAGGTTTAGAAGATGAGAAAGAAATTACTTAGCTTTTTAACCTATACTAGAATTTTTAACTCTGGTTTCTCATGTTCTATCCCAGTTTTATTGAATGCGAGGTGGATCTATTATATGAATCCTGCAATTCATTTCGCTCTATTTGGAGTTGCTATGTTCAAATACTCAATAAATTGATGTTTTAATGTATGTCTAGGATAGTATGTCCCGACATATTCATTGTTATGAGGATTAATGGCAAATTGACTACATTATCTATAAGCCTACGGTAACTTTCCTCTTTTATCCACGTTCAAGACCAACAGTATAAGCTCCCATAGAATGCAAAGCTTTCACTGCTGAGTTGATCGAATGATTTATGTTTTTTTTATTTAATGATTGAATTATGTATGTTTTATTATTTAATGATAGAATGATTTATGTTTTTTTTTTTAATTTACTGATCGAATGAGTTATGCCTGGCCATTAATTTGGAGATCCAACGTCCTAATACCTGATCCTTTGTAATTTTCTGTTTGGACTCTCAATATGTGAAACTGTTCTTTCTGGTGAAGTATAACTAATCTTCTCCTATAGCAATATTGATTTTTGACTGAAATCTTATTGTGTATTGTACAATGTGATTTTCGTGTGTGTGTTTGCGTTTCACAAACTTGCTTACTATTGTGAGTGTTTAAGGTTACATTCTCACAATTGACATTTTCATGTCCCTTAATAGGTTCTCATGCTTGTATGAAACCTTTCTACATTCTTACATTTGACATTTACATGCCCCTTTAATAGGTGGAGCCAGACGTTCAATTTTTGCCTGTTGTCGTGGCGATTTAAGGACCTTTGCAGCAGCTGAGTTCGATTAGGTGGGCTAGTCATCTCTCAACAATTTTCTAGTTCAGAAAAAGTTTTGAACAGAAATTTCTCTGATGCTTAGATGGTCAGAGGCTTGAAAAAAAAAACTAGCAATATCTTCAGTTAAAGCAAATTGGTTCTGATACTATTTTCTTGTCTGGGCTTAATGAATTTGGACCTGGTCGGTGGGTAATACAAAGTAGGTGGCTGTTTGGTTGCCTAGCAAAAGTTTCATTCTATAATTAATTGGATATCAGACTGAGTCAAGTTTGAAAACATTAACTGAAGAAGGGTAACTTCTTGAATTTCAACCTCATTGTTGACTAAATAGCTACTTTTGTCTTGTGAGAAGTGAAAACAAGAAAATGAAATTTAGGCAATGTTAAAAAACATGCAGACGATTTCAAAAAAGAGACTAAGGAGTTGAATTTTGAGTTTCTAAATTGATGTGCTCAATTGAAAGTTGATAATTCTATACTTGACTTCTTTCTTTTTTTTCAAAGTTGTGATTTATAAAAAATTTAATGTAGTTTTTTAGTATATTAATTTTCCATCTTAAATTTTTTTGAAACTAGTGGTGGAACTTTATACGAAAAATTATGTTGATCAATTCTCAAAGAGTGCATGCATGGGGATTATTACTTCAAGGTTTAAAAGTTCACCAAAAGACATTTTACATTAAGGAATACACAAAGAAGTTGGGTTGTTCAAAACGGTGACAATCTTACTATTTTCTTTTTGGTTTAATAAATCAACGATCCATTAAACTTATCGATCAGTGAAATGCGTTTAAAAATTTGATTTATTTAATTGAGCATTTAAAAACATAATAACGTGTTTTTATTATACATTTTTGGTTCATAATTTGAAAAAAAAAATTGTGAGTGTTCTCATGCTTTTATTAGGTAGTTATTAACCACATAATACACATTACCTATATTTGTTATACACATCAACCTCAATTGAAATAAACTCGAGATTTTATGCCTAATTGAAGTTAATCATGTTTAATTGAAGGAGATGAATACTTTAAAAGACTAACTTATCTATACAATAAGCCATTGATAATACATACATAATTTTTTTTTAAAATCGAGTCTAAAGATCTAGTAAAAACATTTTATCATATGATTATGTGCTCAATTAAACGGGTTATACTTCAAATATTTCAAGAAGTTGTCGATATAATAAACTCTTTTTTTTTTTCCTTGGACAAGGTAAGACGAGGGAAAAAAAATATAGCAAGAGTAGGTATCTAATGACCATCTCCCAAACCCTTTGAATTAGAAAACAGCTGGCAGCCATACGTGAGCTGCTCAAAGTCTCCTACGTGAACTCCTCTCCTTAATTTGACTTTGTTGAAAAAAGATAAGAAAATAAAATAATGAAATAAAAGATTCTGCCAACACTAAATTGTTTTTTTCCTCTAAATATCTTGAGATCCTCCTTTGTTCCATGACCGAGTCTTTTGGTCTCTCTTTTTACACCACAAACACCAAAAAAAAATCAATTTTAATTTTAACCAAACAGAAAAGCAGAAAAAAGTAAAAGAAAGGTGTTGAAAAAAAATCCCTTTTGCATACATTCATCATAACTAGTATTATTTTTGTGTCATTTACCCACAAAAGAGCTAATTATTTCTTCCTCTCTTATCATTTTTCACATTCCATTTCTCTTCTTGATGCAATCATTTCATTTCCATATGAAAGAAAAAGATAGAATATGACAATTATGTACTCTTCTCCTGAGGGCAATAACCATTTTTCACACAACCAATATCATTAAATGTAACATCTTTTTTTGGGTACATCATGGGTCCTTTATTTTCTATTTATTTTAACTTGGCCTACAAGTCTTATTTCTTACATAAGAAGCTCCTTTGATAAGTAGAAAATTTACATTTCTTGATCACTAGAAGAATTTCATATCTCATCTATGGGAGACGCTTCTGATGAAAGGAAAACAGGTTGTGGCCTGTTGAACGCGGTTTTTGGAAGGAAAAATATGTGGACAAAAAGATCAACATCAACAGGTTCGCTTCCAACACCAAATTCCAATAATGTTAACAATTTAACTCGATCATCTAGCACTCAAAATTCTAAAAAGCATCGTAATGGATCCAATGAGGCTTTTTTAGACACTCGTGAGAACGAGAAACAAGCTGATAGGATCATACCAAGACCTAATCCAAATCAATCCAAGGTAGCTGCGAATAAGGGTAATTTGCAAGGTGCTGCACCTGTTTATAATCAGCAGAAAAATAATTGTCAAGGGGTACAACAAGGGTATAATAATCAAGGAAGAAAAGTAACTCCACCTTCAACGGGGCTATCAGGGGAGCTTGAAAACATGATCCAAGATCATCAAAGATCAAAGGGAGCTAATACATTAGTCCGTGCATCGTCTAGCAACGTGATGTTGTTTGGTAATTTGGGTAACATAAGGCAGCAAGGTGGGGGCAATGGTACTGGTGCTACAACAACTTCAACAGCTAATCATGTTCTTGATTATTTACCAAGAACGGCTAAAGAAGAACCACCACAACAACAACCATCTCAGAATGGGAAATATCCGACCAGTGTTATGGGTAATGTGGTAAAGAAAAAGGGTGATCAAGAGCAGGGGAAAACAGGGGGCTCTGTTTCCCTTTGTCGCGCTTTATCCACAAGAATGGACCCCGAGCAATTGAAGATTCTTGGAAATGAAGATTACAAGAATGGGAGATTTGCTGAGGCTTTAGCTTTGTATGATGCTGCAATTTCAATTGATCCGAATAAGGCTTCTTATCGAAGCAACAAATCCGCTGCTTTGACTGCTTTAGGAAGGCTTCTTGAAGCTGTTTTTGAGTGCAGAGAAGCTATATCAATTGATCCTCATTATCAAAGAGCTCATAATCGTTTGGCCACTCTATGTGTCAGGTAAATGTAAAAAAAAAACATTTCGTCGTGAATTTCATGATCTCTTTTATATTACTATTACAGTTGTTGAAATGACTGTTGTTTTCGTATTTAGATTAGGAGATACAGAGAAAGCTATGTACCATTACAAACAAGCAGCATCAGAAGCTGATCCTGATGTTGTGACAAAGTCTAAAACTATTCAAATTCATCTCAACAAGTGTACTGAGGCGAAGAGGCAAAGAGATTGGAACACTCTTCTTAAAGAATCTGCCCTCGCCATATCGGCTGGTGCAGATTCTGCATCACAGGTTAACTATCTTACTCATTAAACCATAAGAGAATTTGTTCTTTTCTTTAGTGTCATGAGCTAATTTATTTATTTTTTTGTTCTTTATGGATAACAAAAAAAAAAAGATATTTGCTTTGAAAGCAGAGGCATTGGTGAAGCTCCATAGATACCATGAAGCAGATCAAACTCTGAAGAATGGTCCAAATTTTGATATCGATGAATGTATAAAGTTCTTTGGCCCTATTGGCAATGCAGGCTTGTTAGTCATTCAAGCTCAAGTTGACATGGCTGCTGGCAGGTTAGTTAGTTCTCATGTTTTAAACTATTCAAACTATTCACACCCCCACCCTTTAATAAAAAATTGTATTCAATCTAGGTCATAGATGTGGTCCTAAAGATGCCAATAACCAAGATTAGGACAGAAAATAAAGACTTAATTAGTATTGAATTATTGTCAACAAATAAAGTGTTTGGTTTAGCTGACAACTCAAAAGGAGAATTATGTGTAGGAGAAAAGAGAAACCGAAAAGAAGAGTACTTGAGTATGTATTTGGTAGTTAGGTTCAATTTGACATATGTAAATCACCCTCAATCAATATTCATGCTTGTCATCCATGCCAACACGAGTAGTTTAAAAACCTTTGAGTATTGATTTACAAGGTTTTCAAGATATTGCTTATTTAATATTCCTTCTATGGATAATAAAATACAAAATAATGTGTCTCAATCAATCATATCGTCTTACATAAAATACAAAATAACAGACTTAATCAATAAGTTATGTCTCAATTTCAAACTAATTGAACTCGCTCTAAATATATTCCAATCAACTAAACACATATTATTTCCATCGTTACTATCAACTTATTATGATTGTTACATGATAGGATTGACGATGCCCTAGCAGCGGCTCAACGAGCATCCCAACTAGATGGGAACAACAAGGAAGTGAACATGATAGTTAGGAGGACAAGGGCAGTAGCAAGTGCTAGAACAAAGGGAAATGAGTTGTTTAAAGGTGGAAAATATGGAGATGCTAGTGTTGCTTATGGTGAAGGACTAGAGCATGATCCACACAACTCAGTTCTATTGTGCAACAGAGCAGCTTGCAAGTCAAAACTTGGCCAATTTGAGAAAGCACTTGAGGACTGCAATACTGCCCTTAATGTTAGACCATCTTTCACCAAAGCTAGGTTGAGGAAGGCTGATTGTTACTTTAAGGTAACTTTTCATTTTCCTTATGCTTTGATACTAAGTTTAACAGTTATCATTTGTAACAATATTTCACTATAACAATCACATTTTATATGAAATCGGTCTTTCATGTTATATTAGATGTCCTCTCTAACAACATTTCGCTATAACAATTTGAAAATATCATAACAAACAATGTTATTATATATGTGTCATTAGATTTTCTCTTTTAATATTAAACAATCATGATATGACATGTCCATGGTAGCTACGTCCTTAAAAATTAGTTGGCCTATTGATTCAATACATTGTCGTTTGGAAGGGTGTATAACAATTATGCTGAATATGGTGTAGTAATAATGCTAATATTAGTTATGTTTAAAATTATTTCTTATGCAGTGTTTGACTTAGTGTATTATTTATTTGATTTTTTTTCTTTGATTAAAATAATTGAAGATTTTGATATGCATTATTTTATGTGTGATATACTAGATGGGAAAATGGGAAGCATGCATACAAGAATGTGAAGTGTTGATAAAGGAGACACCAGAAAATGAGGATGTGGGACAAATGATTAAGGATGCCCAACAACAACTCAAAAAATGAGGAATTTGTCAAAGACATGAAGAGCATGAACACCACCAATGACATTTATGGTTGTCATTAATTTGTCAATCTCCAAATCAAATTAATTTGAATTGTATCATCACTTCTTTGTTCAATTCCAATCCCTCCATAAAAGGAAACAAAAGGGTCAAATATAGAAAAAAAGTGGTAGGGAAGGGGTTAAGAGAAGGATTTATAAAGGTCTTTTAGGGAACAAAGAAAAGAGATGATGGGAGAAAGATCAAAGGATTAAGAGGCTTGAGTTAGAAAATAGGATTCTGTAGGCTATATTGGCTCATCTCTTTAGGAAAAAAAAAAAGAAAAAGAATTAAAGAAAGGAATTCATTAGGGTGCTTTGGAAACAAAAAATTAAAGCACTATGAATTTTTAGTGAATGAGAACAATTCTTTTACATTTGTTGCATTTTCTTAATATGTAATTAGTTTGTTTAACATGGTTTTCCTGACTTTTTCTCCATTTTGCCTTGTTTTTTCTTCTCCCCCACTCACAAAAATAAAAATTACTCTATCCGTCTCAAAATACTTACTATATTTTTTATTTACACGCTTCTTAAGAAAATACTAATCTGAAAGGGTGTTTGACTATTTAATTTTTATTTATATCTTAAGTTATAATCTCTATTTATTAAATATTGATTCAATTTATATGCCATAATTGAGGTATTAGTAGTGTTAAAAACAATTTCTACTAAGAATGTCTTAAACTTGTATAATGATAAATATTTTGAAACAATATTCTTAATAACGATGACAAGTATTTTAAGACGCGGAAGTAAAAGATATATACATATCTTGGCATTTCACTCTGCATTTCTTGCTTGAAAGTTTATTAAAAGCAAATGAAATTCTTAACAATCATTACTCCATAAAATATGCAGGGGGTCCTTCCAATTGTATTAATTAAAGTGCATCACAGCTAGGTTAAGGCTGTTTCAAGATTTTGTAGAGTGACTAATCTATAAGTAATTTTTCTCTAACTTGGGTCCTTTAATCATTAACCAGATGGCATGATCGAGATGAATAATAATTAAGTAGAAAAATTAATGATATATAATCTTTGGACCCTCCACCTAATTTCGTATCCATTTACTATAGTGTGTGTTGGTTGAAAATGACTTTCTTTACTAGAGAAAGCTGTCTAATTATCAGTGTTTTCAAAAATGTTTTTAGAGCGAGTTTTGGGGTAGGGCGTATCAAAAATGTTTTGAGGTGCGAATTGAAGGTATAGATTTATTGGACGTAAGTTCTGAGCGGAAAAACATAAGTCCTTGACGTAAAAACGTACGCTCTGAACGTTAATTATTATTATTTTTGGTTTTTGAATATATTTGCTTTAAATCATCATTTTTTATTATTAGTGTAATGGTATTTATATTTTATAGTATCATGTTTTTTTCAGGTTGTAGTGATTTTTTCTAATATGTATAAATAAATTGTCATAGAAAATGACATTGCTATAAATAATTTTTTAAGATAATCGTGTTTGAAATTAATAGGATAGAGCTTTCATAGCACTATGTTCTTGAAACAACTTTATTCATTTTTTGTCATTATTTTTACATTTTTTATCATTCTTCTTTAAAATATATAAACAATAATCAGTGCAAATATTAATTAAGGATTAAAAGACTAGTAAATGTGAAGACGGGTGATGACTTAATTTTAAAGATTATTGTAGCAATCATCATTTTTGTGTTGTTAGTTGTAATTATAATATTTTTTCTATATTATTAGTTATTTATTAAAATTTATTTGTAAAATTATTGAAAATTTTATTTTGCTCATTCTCTTAGTAATAAAATTATAAAATTGAATATACATGATGTACGCCTCATGTCTCGAGGCTTATGCCTCACTCCAATTGTATAAAACGTCTCGCCTCACGCCCCACCTTTTAAAACACTGGTAACTATATGCTATCCTACCATTAACTTATTCAAAAAATGTATTATGTATAACAATTAACATGGCATGCTCTTGACACACATGATATGGTTCTGAGAATGAAAGTGAAATTAAAATTTGTTGTATCTCAACATTTATTTATATTCATGGTATACATAAATATTAGTATAGTTCGGTTGATTGTATATGATAATTGATATTAGTTTCAGTTTAAAATATATGATATATATAACAATCACACTACTAAAAAGAGTAAAATATTTTTTGGCAAAAATCGACCTAAAATTGGAGGTTTGGTAACTTAGAAAACTCTCAAGTGGGGAGTCAAAAAAGTGTTTCATTGATTTGTTCGATCAGAAGTTGTTAAATATTTGATAAACACAAAAATGACCAATTTTGATAATTTAAGGAATTGAAATTACTCATAGTATATTTGAAGAACTACTATTTTAGAACGATAATAGTATACTCAATGAATTTTCCCCTTTTTAAGTGGATTGGAAAATGATCAAATATAAGCAATTTTTTTTTTATTTCTACATTTATAAAATAGAGGATTGTTTCTCATATATCCTCGATTTAAAAGAAGGGAATGAACTATTTTTGAACTATCAAAAATAAAGAACATACTTTGTCATATATGTTTATACATATGTTTGGAGGCAAACTAAAACCTCACTAGCATTATAAACTTTAGAGAAAAGCCATAAAATTCTTCCTGAATTTGTCTGCATAACTTACTTTAGCACTTTAACTATACAAGTGTTTCTTTACCCTCCTAATTTAATTTGAATGAAATTTAATTACCCCTTAAAATGTGACGTGTCAAAATTTGTATCACCAACTTCTATAAGCGCGTGGAAAAAAAAGACAAAAAAAACTGACACATGTCATCTTTTTATTGGATGACATAATTAATAACTTATTTTACTAATTTTTAAATATTTTATTTTGAATTAACTTTTCTCTCTCTAGATGTTCTTTTTCTGCATCTTCTTCTTCATTTTTTTTTCTTTTTATTTTTTTTCTGTATGTTCTTCATTTTTTTTTCTTTTCTCATAACTCTTTCTCTTTTTTAAACTTTTCATTCAGTTCAAAATAAACATTTACTCTCAAATATAACTTTTTCTGCATTTTTTCTTCTTTTTTTCTTTTCTGTTTTTAATCGTTTCTTGCTTTCTTTGACAAAAATTTTGGTGTTTGATTCATCGACACCATTTTTTACATCAAAGAGGATTATTAGATTTATCAGTTTAAAAAGTTATCAAAGTTATCAGAAAAGAAGTCGATTTTTCACAAAAAAAGAAAGTAATCGAAGATATTGTTGGTAAAAAATTGATTATGGAGATTTTGCCCAATTCATTGATAAATTGACATTTTTATGCAAATAACTTTTAAAATTTTCGAGGTATGATGTAACTAAACTGAAAATGCAATTGAAATTTGAATTATAATTTGTATATTGAGGAGTAAATTCATAGATGAGTTTAATTTTTAGCTCAATTTTGAAGAAAAAAAAAATTATTATGGAGATTTAAGTAATTAATTAGGAATTTAGTTAATGTACGTGGACGAATGAAAATGTGTGTGACTCAACAACACCCAACCTTCAACTGGGCTGGTGATGGGAGAGTTGAAATAAATCATTTAAAAGATGTTAAATGGGTATTTAAACACCCGTATAGTTAAAGTGCTAAAGTAAGTTGTGCGAACAAGTTTAAGGAAAATTTTATGTCTTTTCTCTGAACTTTATCATTTCTAGACATTACATCGCCAGTTCTAAGTTAAACCACACGAAATCTAAACTTATTAGTGATAGTTTTGCAGCATGTTTTATTCATATAGCATAAGCAATAACGCAATAATTTTTATTTTTCCATAGTATAGTATTTATGATAATAATGGAGTCAGAATTTTCATTAAAAAAAATTAAAATATAAATATACAAAAAAAATTAAACGAGATTCAATATCTACCATATATAAAAATTAATTTTAATCATATTTAAACGATTAAAGCAGATTCGGATGGATCTCCTTGGCTTTTGCTATCTCCGCCCCTCATGAATCATGATAGTATATATTGGACCTTATTATTCATTAAATAATAATGTCTTCTTTACTAATACTAAAGCACTACTACATCTCGAAAACAATAAACATCATAGCAACATTGAACCCTTACCAATTGTCTTTTCTGCCCCTTATTAAATTCACACTCCAATAATAAAATATGGGCTCAGGCCCAATCAAAGCCCAATAAATGATCGATAGATCACATCACAGCAACATCGAAAACAAACAGATTCTCACCGGAAAAAGGCAGATCCTCACCGGAAAAAGGCAGATCCTCACCGGAGACAGGCAAATTCTCACCGGACTTCGTCTTCTTACATAGATCCTTGATGAAAGTGAGCTTATAAGGCGAATGATCGGTCGCGATCCACTGCTCTACTTCAAAATTCTGTTGATCGCATTCTCTATGGACTCCGGTGACGGTGACTTCAACGTAGTTACAGTACCATCCATGGCCGGAGCCCGTTCCATCGGAAGTCAAATTCATCTTACAGATGGGCCCATTTAAACATGGGCCTCTGCCACTGAAAATGTCCAAGTTTCCTCTCTCGAAATAGTTGTAACCCGGGCCCATAAGCCCGCCCCAAGCTTCCAAGTTTTTGATTCGAATACCATACCCGTTTGCATTGTAGAGAGTCAAGCTGATTATTGAATCAGTTCCAGCTTTTATTTTTGAACTGGTTCGAACGTAAACTGTGTACACACAATCTTCTTCCTGCAATTTAGAAAAATAAAAAATTAGAAATGAGACGTATGTAAGGGTGGTAAAATCAAATTCAATTTGTTTAAGTTTGGTTGGGTTATTGATCCGCTTATTCATTAGCTCAACTCATTTCAACCCATTAAAAATTGGGTTGATATGTAACCCCAAATTGGCTTATAAAAAATCTTATCAAAATATTTCTAAATCAATTTGATGTGTTGTATATAGTCATAATAAATAGTTTAAAAGAATAGATAAAATAATTAAGCTTAGTAAAAATTGAATTGAATTAGTCTTGATCCATAATGTAACGCATTATCTAACCCATACTGACTCGAGCCAATTTAAATTAAATTGGGTCTTGATCCGATTATTATCTTAACCCATTATAACTCGTCTAAATTTGATTCAACTCAACTAATGGCAACCCTTAGACATATATGGAGTATTTTATTGAATATAAAAGTATATACTTACTGTGTTCCATTTCATACGAAAAAATTCAAATTTTGAGAGTATAACCTCTTTTTATTGTAGTCCAGTATTCTGTCATATAATGTTTAAAGTTTTCAAAAATAATTTATGTACTTAATACATAAAATTTAGTATAAATTATAAAAATTAACAATTTAAAATATTTAAAGGGCATATAAATAGCCGATATTTCTTGTTTGATTCTTGAAATTTAAATCATATCCTATAAATTGGTACAAAGCTAAGGGAGTCCCTTCTATCCGTCCAATTCCTCCATTACACTTTTAATATTTTGATTTGTTTCATACAAATAATCTAATGGCTCAGATTTGTTTGGTTGACTAAAACAGTTCTACCGTAGTTAACATTTTTTCAAATGAATAAAAATAGAATTTAAGATAAACAATTTAAAACGAAAGTAGCATATACGTATTTAACATTCGAAATTTTTTCTTTAAATTCCTAAATTGGGTGTTTAATGAATGTAAAATATACAGAACGAAAATCAACTGAGTAAAAAAAAATACAATAATAATAGAGTAATAGCAAGAGAATGAGAAGAGTAACTTACAGATCCATAAATGGAGGAGATGGAGAAACAAAAAAAGAGTACAAAGAGATTGAACCAAAAATAGCTGAGTTGAGCTGATACTCCCATGGCTTCTTCTTTCTCTCTCTACAATATGCAACTACTTCAATTTATAGTAACAGTCTAAAAGTTTTTTTGATATAGACCCTTATAATATTTCCGTTTTTACAATTCTATTTTCAATTTTCTCTTTTTTCGGAGTAATGGTTTTTAACTCTTTTATATTATTCTTAAAAAAATTATGTTTTTTTATTAGAATTTAGATATAATAGTGAAATTAGAAATTTCGTTAAGAATATTTAAAACTTAATATATATGAATGAAATTAATTTTTGAACACGATATTAAATTCACTGTATATTAGAACACCATCGAATAGAAATTTATATAAAAAATCTTCATTGTCTTGAGAAGAGGACAATTATTTTTCATAATAAGCAAGTGTCATACACCTATTAGCACATCTGCACATGGTAGGTAGAAGTTCAAAGTAATTTGTACCAACTGAAGTCTCGTGTTTTCCATGGTTTTAATTGGTGTTTGGCCTATTGATATCATATCACGATATGAAATTGTGAAATAAAATTTGGATAAGTGATTTCAAACTAAAAGATCATCATTTGAGAATTTCATACCATGATTTGAGATTTTTCAAAAATATAAAAATTGACCTACAAGTTTAGATTTTGTAAAAAGCAATCTCATATTTATATCTACTAGCCATTTATTTCATATATAAATAAAATTTATAATCATATCATTACTTTTTAAAATTTATTATTCTCACCAACATAAAATTTATTATTACTTTAAATCAATTCCTACTTTATTATTTATATTCATTGAATTCATTATTTCTTATCAAAGTTATTTATCAACCAACTTTAGATATGGTATCATAATATGAAATTATGAGATGAAATTGAAGTTTTGTTTGGACATGCGATATGAATTTTTTGTGTTGTATATTTTCTCATAAACATAAGAATCTCACAAGTTGTATAACTATTAAAATACCCCCAATTGTTTATTCAATCTTATCAAATAAACAAAAATTTATAAAATCGCATAATAAATTATTACAAAGATATTTGTTCTCCACTTAATTAAGTGTTTCATCAAACTTTAATTCAATAAAAAAAATTGAACATAAATTGTAGTGTACTAGTCTTTAATACAATCCTCCCACATAACAATCTTCTCACATTGAACTTGCGCATTTCTCGATCATATGACCGAGAAGACGAACCAACATTGTTACTTTGAGTCATTTGTTGGTCAATATCATTCGCAACTATATTTTCATGCTCATAGATCATAAATATTTCATCATTCCTTTGGTATTCTCGCAAATAATTATGTAGCACTGTATAAGTTATGACAATTTTCACTTGTGTGTCAATATCATATGTTTCATGCCTTGTTTCACTTGTGTGCCATTACACATTTTCAGTGCATTAATTTAGTAGTAAAATCAAACAAATTGAAAGTAGTGATTATCAAAGATACATCACTAATTTTTGTTTTTTCATAATAAATTGCTTTAAACATAAGAAACATTTTCGGAACTAATATGGAACATGGATGCTGCTGGTCGATTTTGATTTCCACCACTGTTTGCTCCTCAACTTCCGTATTGAAAGAAACAACAACAATGAAGACACAAAAATCACTTACAAAAGCTACGCCGGTCTTCAACTTGAAGAATTCTCCCCTAGATGCTTAGAATCTAATACCATATTGAGACGGAGATAAATATCTTCTCTATTGATTGAATGTAACACAACTATATTTATAGCCTAAGCGGCTTATCTATAACTACCACTAATTATCATTAATTTGTTAACTAACTAACTCTACTAAACATAACTAACTAAGGGACAATTGTCCTATACATGTGCAGGCTCATGTGTAGTTGAAGGCTAAAGAGCAAAGGCGTAACCAATACGGTACTAAAATTAATATTTACTATTTATCTAGGGGTAAAGTAGTAAATCAGCTACATTCTTAATGAGTTATTGGTTTATCCAATATCCAATACCCAATATAAATCGAACCGATAATTCAATAATATTTTTTTTTAATATAAAACCATTAATCCAATAGGAACAAACCAATAATATTTTTTCGATTCGATTTATCGATTTTTTTATTTTTGCACACTCAAGCACACCATGTTTGCATATTCATCCTTATAAAGTTGAATCGTGGAATCACCTCGCAGGTTGTCTCTAACTTATTTTTGATTCCTTTGTGAATTTATAATAATTTCATTTGGATTGTTCTAAATGTATGTTTTACACTACTATAATTTAGAAAATTTAGAAAATAAAAAATAAGTATCATCTTTCCACTATCAAAATTTCATTATAACTATAAAATAATACTCTAGAGGTAGTTGTACCAGCCCCTGAAATCTAATTAGTCACATACACCTACCTCCTATCGTCTCTTGTAAGTTGTTTGTTTATGAAATAGAAATAGAAATAAAATCATAATTTTATGAAATGGGAAGCAGAAAACTTCCTCTCTTCATTGATCACAAAATTATTTCAAAATTTTCATAAATAGAAATAATTTGAAGTCTAATAGAGTGATAGTTTGAATAATTAGTAGTAAACCAAAATTCTCTTTTTTGATAAAATTTTTATTACTGCAACTAGGACACTATATGTCGAAATTATCAGCTAGCAAACATCTTATCAAAGAAATTTGATTTTTAATAAATTCGTATCAAAATAAATATGAAAGGTCCTCTAATTAATTGCGTGTTTGAAGGGGTACTACCTTTTTCAGCTGACATTTTCTATTTTTTAGACCAACAACGTGTGAAGCGGCGGCCACTTGTTTGTTTACCAATGATAAAAAACATCGATAAATGATCCAAAAAAATCTCACATAATTTCTTTGTTGTCCTTTTTTGTATGTCGGTAAGCAATTATTTGACCCAGTAATAAGTTTGTAAAATAAAGAAAGTTTATCGATTTAATCATACATCCATTTGGTTAACTTTTCACTTTACATGATTATTCAGAGAATAATAAAACACGCATACATTAACTAACAACAGAATCTTATTAAAATTTGTGCTTATGAAAATCAAATAACTTAATAAAAAATATTTTGGGACGAATGGACTAATTCATTAATAATTGTTTCTGCCTTTGTCAAGTAATATTTTTATGTGGAAATATCTTGAAATTCGATCAGTCGAGAGGTATATTCTCGTGGGTTCTAAATTTGGTCCCTTCGTATTCATAAAGTTGTGACGAATTTTCAGCTCCGGTATTCTACTAGACTTTTTTTTTCTGCAAAGTGTCTGAAGCTCACATTGAAATTGTTGTGTTGTTGAATATGAACATAATAGAATGTACGCGCATATTGTATCTCTATTTTATGAAAATGGAGAAATTATTTTCAAAAGACTCTTGAATTTCGACACAAGTGCAAATCAAAATAGACATGAAAAAAATGATAGTAAATAAACATAACAACTAATCAACTAAAAATGATTAAAATCTCTTTGCATTACTAGTAACATGGATTTCCATATATTAGTAATACACAATAGATTGCATTAGTTATAGATATCATGAAAAAATATAAATTGCTAATATACTCTGACAAAACGACACTTAAAGCTAATACTATAAGCGACACACAATAAACAAAAATAATTATAGAAATGTAAAAGCAATACAACCTACTATTCACAAAGTTAAAAAGTCACCTTTATTATTCCACCATACAATACTCACACTACAAACATCAACGCAACAATTACAAATACCATTCTTGTCCCTGATAAATTTCACACTCACAAGGGTAAAGGGTAAAAGGGGAAAGTGTTCCGGCCCGGCCCGGCCCGATAAAGCCTTATAACCGTAGACTTAAATCACAGAAACTTGTGGAGTAGATTCAATTTCGTGACGCTCATCGAACTTGGTCTTCTTCTTACAAAGATCTCTAATGGCAGTCAGCTGATAAGGCGACGCATCAGTAGCGAGCCACTGTTCCACTTCGAAATGCTGTTGGTTGCATTGTTTATGGACTCCGGTGACGGTGACCTCAACGTAGTTACAGTACCATCCATGACCTGAACCTGTTCCATCGGAAGTCAAGTTCATTTTACAGATCGGCGCCGTCAAACATGGACCTCGACCACTGAAGATATCCAAATTTCCTCTCTCAAAATAGTTGTAACCCGGGCCCATAAGCCCACCCCAAGCTTCAAGGTTTTTGATTCGAATACCGTACCCGTTTGCATCGTAGAGAGTTAAACTGATGATCGAATCAGTTCCACCTTTTATGATTGATCCAGTACGGATGTATGCAGTGTAAACACAATCCTCTTCCTGCATTTGCACAAAATATAGAAAATTCAGAAAAATAAGTTTTGTTAGTTTTAAGCAATTTAACGATAAATTAGAGACAATTCGCCGCTAATTTTAGATAGATAACTTACGGATCCAGAAATGGAGGAGAGGGAGATGGAGAAATAGAGGATGAAGAGAAGGAACCAGAAACGATTGAAGTGAGCTGCTACTCCCATGACGACTTTTTTCTTTTATCTCTTTGTATAATTAAATGAGAGTGGTAATCCTCTATATAAATCACATCAATGTTTGTGGGAGCCGGAAGGTGTGAACATGATTTATAGTACTATTTTTTCCTCTTTAGTAACTAATTTAATATTTCCTTTTTCGTATTCCTAGTAAATATAAGTGTTTTTGTACGTGTATCTTATTAATTAACAATAAATGTATATAATAAAACAAATTATTGTATGTATGTTATATTATTTATTGAGTATAATGTTTTGGAAAAAATAAATATAATAACGGTTAGCTATCAAAATAATGGATGAAGTAGTAATGAAATACATATTCTCTATATAGAAACATTTAAATAATATTACAACTTTGTCACAAATCTTAATCATTCAAATTTATTCACTCCTTAAATAGTTATAAAATTAAGCCAATACACAAGCAAGAGAAAGTTTAAAAGAAAAACTAGCAAAACTTGTCACTCTTTTTTTTCCTATTTACTAGTATTTACTAATTACCTTTGGACCCGGGAAAATATTTTTATTTAGAATTTTTTTAATTTTCTAATACGAGACAATATGATAAAGAGTGCAACAATTATTCATTTCATCGCGACATTAATTATAAGTAGAATCGGAAACTTTTTAAAAGATGCCACTTCAAGTCAACAAAACATTCAAATAATTTTCGTTTTTTTCTTTTCCTTTACAAATTTTCATCAAAATAAATTATAACATGTTATTTTTTAGCACCAGCCTTGTTGTTTGAAAGGGTCATCACCAATCAACTAATTTTTTTTTTAAAATTTTTGGACACTTGGTTGTTTGGCAATGATCGAAAAATTGATAACTTAAATAAAATAGAACCTCAGATATTTGTAGATATAAAATAACAACAAGTCTTTTTCAGTATGACACAATGATAGCATAGATATAGCGAAGTGTCAGCAAGTAGATGAGAAACTAATAAGTGTTAATTCGATAGTTGGTACGTACGTTCGACGTAAAGAGAAAAAAACTATATTATATATGGAAATAAAGAACTTACATACAACAATTAAATTTTTTGTAGCAACTATTTAGTAGTGATAATATAATTATCATTATATTATGTTTTGTAGAAATAATATATGGTACATGATCAACACTTTATATAAATATCAATAAACGCTTTAACGATTTTAGATACAATGACACTAATTTATTATCGTTAAATATTTTTGTGACAATAAATATTACCACTAAATATTTTTTATTGCTACTAAATATTCCTTTTGTATAGTGTTATGTATTCGATTCACTTTTATTGGCACGTATTCTATAGACAAAATTATTACATGCAAAATTTAAATATGAGTAATTAATAATAAATAATTTTTAAAATTATTTCTTTTCGGATTAAAATGAAATTCGATTGTACCATAGCATGATGCATATAATTTATGTAATAAACCTAACTAGTTTGAAATTCACCATGTGTATTTGGAACTGAAGACTTGGGATTCAAAGACATATATATTTCTTTTCTTTTTTTTCTATTTTGGAATGGTTAGATTTGTTGAACTTCGATTAACTTTTCTTTGCCCTTTGAATTTAGAGCATAACTTTCAATTAAAGATTTCAAATTTCAATTTTGTTATCATTCGCTATTGAAGAAAACAAAGGAGGAAAATATGAATCATTTTGAGAGAATAATATATTAAAAGAATTGAGCTACTAAGAGGAGTTTATATCTAAAATTTTGAGTTGTGTTTAGAGGAAGACATGTGAATTAGTCGGGATTCAAAAAGGAATCAATTATTTAAGGAAGATAAGTTTTTACAATATATAAATAAATTATAAACAACGTGACATACTTTAAAAATAAGGAAAAGCTACAGAATATGGCAAACATCAATAGATATTTAAAATAAATAGCTATAGTTTTTTTTTATGTTATATGGATATAACTACACGATAAATAGCAAAGTTAATTATATATAATTAATCAGGAAAATTATTAAATATTAAATGAGGAAGTTATTAAATATCTAGAGCAACTTACAAAAATGACTATATTTATAAGGTTGTTAAAGTCCAATAGCTATAAGTATGTTATTTACAAAAAAAAAAAATGACTACAATTTATGTCTTTTCTAGCTGTATTTTTGAATATGTGTTTTTTATTTTTCTATTTATATACTGAAACAGTTTTAATTACAATGAACTAAATAAGGAAAATGTATTAATTGTACAGTTAGCATATGAATACTTTGAATTCAAATTGGTATCTCTATTTATAAAACTTAAAGTATTAATATATCAAGGATACAAGCATTTATAAAAACTTAATATATTAATATATCAAACAATGTAAAGTATAACAATTTAGTATATGAATACGACAATTTGAAAAATGGATACACTGTTGTTAAACAAAAAATGAATACACGAATATAGTATACATATGAATACATTGTTGTTAAACAATAGAATGTGTAGGTATCAAAGTGTGTAAGTATTCGGCTGTAAAATAATTGAAAAAGGCCAACAAACGTCAATCTCTTTTTGGTCAAGTTTTTCCTGTAATACTTGAGGCTTGGTGTTAACTCAGCTTATAAAAATATAGTATTAATGTATCCAACTATACTTAGTTTGTATTGCCTAATCAACCTTTTAAATTGGATAGATTACTTATGTATCTAGATATACTTCTATTCACAAATAACGATTTCAACTTGTGTTGATATTGCAATACAAGTATCTATGTATATAAGTATTCTACTATATACAAATTTGACAACCACACAAACCTCAATCTCTTTTTACTCATGTTCTTCCTATACTATTTTTTTTTTTACAACTATAGCCATTGTAATGGAGAAACAAATAATTCTTCAATCGAAACCCTATAAAATAGATGAAAATATAGATGTATATAAATAATCTTCATAAAAATGAGGAAAAAAATTTAATTAGAAGATACATGATGAATTCAAATCACAAAAATTGCTCCTAGAGTCATGCAAAAGGATCTTAAATTAGAAGAAATTTGGGGGGAAAATATAGAAAATTTGTGATAGAGGGATATTGATGAAAAAGAAAGTATTAATGAGGGTACACATGGGGACCAGATTGCATAAAACGTGCCTTGACATAATTAATTATGTGTGTAATAATAATTTTTTCAATTTTTTTACAGCCGAATACTTACACATTCTATTGTTTAACAACAATGTATTCATATGTATACTATATTGGTGTATTCATTTTTTTTGCTTAACAATAGTATATCCATTTTTCAAATTGTCGTGTTCATATACTAAATTATCCTTGAGGTAAGTTATGGTATACTCATCTCTTAGACTTGGTTAGTGACATGTTCTACATTGTTGAGTTAGGAGGGATAACATATTTAATAAGCCTACGGGATTGGAAATGCAAGTGTTGACTTTAAAAATGCTCTACGCATAATATTATAGCGTGTTGCAATTATTATGTGTTGTTGATTTTATAATTTAAGTTTAAAATTGTAAAATTGAATGAAATGTTTGAAAAACATTACATAGGGTTTAAAGACTAGAGCCAATTGAGAAATTAATTTAAAATAGTCTATTTGTATTGATTTCGGAAGTAGTAATAGTGATATTGTGCTTGGTAATATTCATAATAAATGAAAATGTTATTTAATGATCTTGATGCTTTAGTAGGTTAAATGAAGAGTAAACAAATGATTGTCATAATATGTTATATTGCGTTAATTAATAATAAATAATCTAATAAAAAGAATTTAGTGATTTGTTTTCTGTTACTATTTTCATTCATAACTCACCATAGAAAGTTTTGTACAAGTAATTGGTATCTGCCAAAATTCATAGAAACCAATAAACAATTAGATGGCAATTATGGGGAACTCCAAATAATCCCATTCCCATCATTTCTTGTGTCCCTCAAATTCCTTCACATCCACCGCTCCTCATTCTGGCATGGAGGAGCGGTCACCACCTGCAGCCGGCGGCGGCAAAGCCAGAAATCTCCTTTCATCAGCCACATCGCTTCGCCTCTCTCTAACACCGGCTCGTTCACCAGATCATACCTACGTTGTTCAAATCCCTCGTGATCAAGTTTATCGTGTCCCTCCTCCTGAAAATGCAAAAATTGTTGAAAATCATCGACAACCAGAGACGCAAAAGAAAAGGAAATGTACATGTTGTTGTTGGATATTTTCAGCATTACTACTTATAGGTATCGCCATTGGAATCATCTTCTTGATTGTTCACACAATGTACACACCTAAATCTCCTGAATTTTCAATTATTAATGTTCATTTCAAAAACGTTACGCAACCTTCAAATGGACAAAAGAATAAGAGTCATCCACAAGCGTTAGTCCTTCAATTTGAGATCGATTTGAAAATCGTTAACATTAATGAGAGAATGGATGCTTCATTTGGTAAAGGTGATAATGGAATAGCGACTCTTCATTTTAAGAATCATGAAATTGGACATGCGAAATATACCGCTATTTCTCAAAAACCTAAAGATTCAACAAATTATCAATTTAATCTTGATGCTGGGAAATTGCCTGCTGATTTCCAGAAAAGTCTTAATGATGACAAGAAGGCGATACCAATGACTTTAACTATTAATGCACCAATGGAGATTACGAGCTGGGCAAAAACATTGAAAAAAGAAGTGACTCTTACCTGTGATTTCGACGTTGAATCGGTGAAAGGTAAATCCAAGATCAAATCCGAAGATTGTAAGACTGATTTTTAAATGCAAAGAAGATGGATCGTACGTGAATGCAAAATATTTTTTAAGTGTCAAATTGATTTTCTTCGTGATTTCGATGCATTTATTTGTCATTATAATCTATGTTTCGGTTAATTTTAAATCTAGAGCGTCACACGTTCGTGCTTGATGATCACCATATATTGTTGTAACTTTTAACCTCTTTTCTTCAATGCTTTTCTTGTATTCCTTATTTTTATTTTTCACCTCAATTGATTACCTAAGTTCTTTGTTCTTTTAAATTTGTGTGACATGTGTTGTATAAGGTATATAACTTGGATATTTTAGATTGAATGAAGTGTAAAGTATTCTATCGTCATTTAAGACCTTGCCTTTTTAGATTAGATGAAATATGAGGTCTTCTTCATTTCTTTTATGAGGATTGAGCATTTGAAAATGTTCTTATCAAGCTGTCACATTCTTGCCCTCACCCTGCATTATTTCAAGTAATTGTGATATTATTTGGGATATGATTGAATTGCTTACTCAAGGTATTAAATAAGTTGTTGGTGAACATACAAGTACAATTAAAGATGAACAAGAAAAGTAAATAGTTCCTCTGGTCGAGGCACACATATCAATTAATCATTAAGGAGATTTATAACTTGTTTGGTCAAGATTGTAAAGTAAGCTTATTTTGAAAAATGTTTTTTTTTTTCATAAGTATTTTTTGGTGAGAAGCGGTTTGTATTTAGCTAATCAATTTAGAAAGTACTTTTGAGTAACAATTAGTGTTTCACCAGATTTTAAAAAACTGTGAGCCTGTTTGGATTTACTTAGCATGTCAATTTTATGTTCAACATGTATTATGCTGTGTAGGATACGTGGGTCCATTTGTTCAACTTTATACAAGTTTAAATGTTTACTTGTGCATAGTAAAAGTTGGAGGACATAAATGTCAACTGAAGCTAAGTTAAAAGACATATTTATGTATGTCATAATATATAAATATGCCCTTTAACTTGGACTCAACTCATATTTATACCCTCCAACTTTGGGTTTGCACAAGCAAACACTTAAACTTGTATGAAGTTGAACAAATAGACACATGCATCCTACATGACATCCTACATGTATGGCAATTTGCGTCCTCCATGATGTCCTACGTGTACTATGCCACGTAGGACTCATGTGTCTACTTGTTTAAATTTATACAAGTGCCTACTTGTACACACCCAAAGTTGGAGGGCATAAACGTGCCCTTTAACTTGGCTTCATCTGACATTTATACCCTCTAACTTCAGGTGTGTATAAATAGAGACTTAAACTTGTACAAAATTGAACAAATAGACAAATTTATCCTATGTGACGTCCTACATGACAATTTTGTGTCCTATGTGGCGTTCTACGTGTATTATGTCATGTAGGACGCTTACGTTTACTTATTCAATTATATATAAGCTTAAGTACCTACTCGTGCACATTCAAAGTTTGAAAACATAATAAAATGGGAGGACGATTTTTGACTATTTCTGTTAGTAATATACATCCATTCACTGGAAATAATTTTTTACCTATTCAAAGTTTCAACATGCTTTTCAGAAATTTTTAACTACACCACTAGCAACCACGATCTCCCACTTGCCTTGGTAAAATAAAACCTAACAACCAACAATTCAGATACTCAAGTGAGGTATCCTTGGTGGATGATTTTCTCGATCCTCTATCGAAATCATATTCCAGCTTTATTCTAATACTAGGTGTCTCTTTGTTATAAACAGTCACGTATAAGATAACTTTTTCATAATACATGTTTATTCCGATAAAATCACTAATCATATCATATATTACTATAAGTGGGAAGAGCTTAACCCCAAAGTTGATTTACCGTTTTGACCCTACAATATTACTTAAATATTAATTTATTAAAAATTAAATTTGCTGATAATCTCAGCCCTAATTTAATTCTCTAGAAACGTATAGTTGATGCTCAACCTCCCACGATCATTGTAACTGCCCTCTTCCAACGCTCAAGTTCCATTGCTTTAATTATCAGCTGTTCCATAACCTTTTCAAATACTTCACTCATCTATATAAATGTCTCCAACAATATGTCATTGTCCATTAATCTGTTTCTCTTTTCTGTGTCTCAATCAAAATACATCATTGTCAGGTAAGAAAAATTTCTCCTCTTTATTTATCTAGAGCTGCTTTGTTTTTCATGTTTACTGTGTATGCCTTTATCTAGCTTATTTCGTTTCATTCTCTTTATCATGAGTCGCTCGATTCTTGATATTGTTATTTCTGTTATCTCACGTAAATTTATTTTCTTCTTTATCAACAGCCACTCTGTTTTCCCTGTTTATCCAAGTTATTACGTTTCACCTGCAAGCGTTGCACATAAATCAACCT
Source organism: Solanum etuberosum (assembly GCA_029582245.1). Classification (NCBI taxonomy): domain Eukaryota; kingdom Viridiplantae; phylum Streptophyta; class Magnoliopsida; order Solanales; family Solanaceae; genus Solanum; species Solanum etuberosum. The sequence continues at coordinate 1,716 of JAJONR010006030.1, read as the reverse complement.
TTGAGCTTGTAAAAAAGATTGAGAAAATTAGAGGAAGTTATGAAACTCTTACCCCACCCAAAAACTAACGACAACACATATTCCAACAACTTTGATAAATTATGGTATAACTACCTTGTTAACAATATTGTTAGAAAGCCAATCAAGTTCCTCGTAAAGCCCCTCTCCAGAAGTTGCACAAGTGCTCTGGATACAGAAAAGATCTAATTTTAGAAACTCCTGAAAAGTAAGCAAAGTAGTGAGGTTTTCAAAGATAAGCAAATCATTCTCACAAGCACTAGCTAAGTGCTTACCAGTGACGCTGCCTGAGGGAGTGCAATATTTTTTAGTTACATATTTATTTATTTTTAAATTATGTTCAGACATAACACATTATTAAAATCAATCTCAAATTTACACTATTGAATTTAGATTGGATTAGTTATTAATGGAAGAGTTTATCGCACATATTAGATTATAACATTCAAAAAGGTCATTCACCGAATTTCTTTATCTTCAAAATTCTGCATCCTATCTCAACAAGGCTAGAAGAAATACATTGGTTCGCTCTTTTTGTGTATATGGTGAATACCACCTCACCTTTCCCTGTCGACTAATGAGCAGCACAAAATGAAGCTATTAGCTATACTGCGATTGATATATGTTGTAGTAAAAAATATATAGCATTTGCGTCAAGTGAAGCTGTTACAAAATAAAGCTATTATCATAACAAGTCAAATGATTGTCAGCCAAAAATAATTAGTCCTGGCATCGTTTTGATTTTCTCAAAAGCGTGCAATATCATTAGACAAGGTAAGAATTCCAATATGAAGCTTATTTCAACAGGAAAATCTTAGTACTTGAGTTGGTTGACTATCTAAACTTTTGTCTATTCGGTGAGAGTTCAATACACCACTTTAGAATCCCCTCATCTGAACTTTCGTCTTATTGGTGAAAGTCCTTAAGCTGGATGAAGACTCTATTTTTTCTTCATTATCACAAGTCTCGCTATCGTTCTCATTGTTAACTTGTCCCATTAATCTTGATCCCAATTGTTAACTTGTTATTAGCTATACTGTGGTTGATATATGCTGTAGTAGAAAATATAGCATTTGCATCAAGTGAATCTGTTACAAAATAAAGCTATTGCCATAACAAGTCAAAAGATTGTCAGCCAGTGACTTTTCCGTTTTGAAGTCGTTTCGTTTGTAATACTTCCATTATAGTAAATTGTTTCTTTTTTATTAATTTAGTTCAATTTGAAATTTCATTTATTATCTCTTCATATTGTAATACTTTTAACATATTTTTTTGCTTTCGGCACCACAAAAATTGGTAACACTTCTCCACCTTGTATTTATTTGCTTCAATTAACGTGATATTATACTATTGTTAGTTGAAGTTGCTCGCTTTTAAAATTAAAAAAAGAAGAATTAGTATATGTTTGATGAATATTATATTCTTGAGCATCTTTATTGATTGACCTAAAGAATACTAATTAGATAGAAATATATCACATTTACGTCACAAATATATATTGTAGTAGTACATCCTAGCTACTACAATCATACAATGACAAATCTGGAAGAACTCGAGAACCAATGCCTATTAAAGTCTTAGTCATTCGATGGAGCTTAACAAAAGAGTACAAAAATGCAAACGGTGAGGGTATTTGTTAGCAACTAATATCCGTCGACGAAGAGGTAGTGTAATGATTATGAGTCTTACCACATGGAA